>CM059258.1:10626894-10684245 GCA_030347555.1 Lablab purpureus | reverse complement strand
TAAAATATAAATTTCGAAATTACAAAAATTGAGTTCTTTTGCAAAAACAAAAGTACGTGATCGAGAATAAAATGTAAGTATCGAAATTACTAAAAATTGAGTTCTTTTTGTAAAACAAAACTAGGGATCCAAAAGAAAATATAAATTTCGAAATTACAAAAAATTGAGTTCTTTTGCATAAAACAAAAGTACATATCGAGAATAAAATATAAATTTCAAAATTATGAAAAATTGAGTTTCTTTTTTGTAAAACAAAACTACGGATGAAAAATAATATATATGTATTTCGAAATTATTAAAAATTGAATTTCTTTTGTAAAATAAAAGTACGGATCAAAAAGAAAATATAAATATCCAAATTACTAAAAGTTGAGTTCATTTTGTATAAAAAAGTAGGGATCCAAAATAAAATATAAATTTCGAAATTACAAAAATTGAGTTCTTTTGCATAAAACAAAAGTACGTATCGAAAATAAAATATAAATTTCAAAATTATGAAAAATTGAGTTTCTTTTTGTAAAACAAAACTACGGATGAAAAATAATATATATATATATATATTTCGAAATTATTAAAATTGAATTTCTTTTGTAAAACAAAAGTACTGGATCGAAAAGAAAATATAAATATCCAAATTACTAAAAATTGAGTTCTTTTTGTAAAACAAAAGTAGGCATCCAAAATAAAATATAAATTTTGAAATTACAAAAAATTGAGTTCTTTTGCATAAAACAAAAGTACGTATCGAGAATAAAATATAAGTATCCAAATTACTAAAAATTGAGTTCTTTTTGTAAAACAAAACTAGGGATCCAAAATAAAATATAAATTTCGAAATTACAAAAAATTGAGTTCTTTTGCATAACACAAAAGTACGTATCGAGAATAAAATATAAATTTCAAAATTATGAAAAATTGAGTTTCTTTTTTGTAAAACAAAACTACGGATGAAAAATAATATATATATATTTCGAAATTATTAAAAATTGAATTTCTTTTGTAAAATAAAAGTACGGATCAAAAAGAAAATATAAATATCCAAATTACTAAAAGTTGAGTTCGTTTTGTAAAACAAAAGTAGGGATCCAAAATAAAATATAAATTTTGAAATTACAAAAAATTGAGCTCTTTTGCATAAAAAAAAAGTACGTATCGAGAATAAAATATAAATTTCAAAATTATGAAAAATTGAGTTTCTTTTCTGTAAAACAAAACTACGGATGAAAAATAATATATATATATTCGAAATTATTAAAAATTGAATTTCTTTGGTAAAACAAAAGTACGGATCGAAAAGAAAATATAAATATCCAAATTACTAAAAATTGAGTTCTTTTTGTAAAACAAAAGTACGCATCCAAAATAAAATATAAATTTTGAAATTACAAAAAATTGAGTTCTTTTGCATAAAACAAAATTACGTATCGAGAATAAAATATAAGTATCCAAATTACTAAAAATTGAGTTCTTTTTGTAAAACAAAACTAGGGATCCAAAATAAAATATAAATTTTGAAATTACAAAAAATTGAGTTCTTTTGCATAAAACAAAAGTACGTATCGAGAATAAAATATAAGTATCCAAATTACTAAACATTGAGTTCTTTTTGTAAAACAAAACTAGGCATCCAAAATAAAATATAAATTTCGAAATTACAAAAAATTGAGTTCTTTTGCATAAAAAAAAAGTACGTATCGAGAATAAAATATAAATTTCAAAATTATGAAAAATTGAGTTTCTTTTTTGTAAAACAAAACTACGGATGAAAAATAATATATATATATTTCGAAATTATTAAAACTTGAATTTCTTTTGTAAAACAAAAGTACGCATCGAAAAGAAAATATAAATATCCAAATTACTAAAAATTGAGTTCTTTTTGTAAAACGAAAGCAGGGATCCAAAATAAAATATAAATTTCGAAATTACAAAAATTGAGTTCTTTTGCATAAAACAAAAGTACGTATCAAGAACAATTGAGTTTCTTTTTTGTAAAACAAAACTACGGATGAAAAATAATATATATATATTTCGAAATGATTAAAACTTGAATTTCTTTTGTAAAACAAAAGTACGCATCGAAAAGAAAATATAAATATCCAAATTACTAAAAATTGAGTTCTTTTTGTAAAACAAAAGCAGGGATCCAAAATAAAATATAAATTTCCAAATTACAAAAATTGAGTTCTTTTGCATAAAACAAGAGTACGTATCAAGAACAATTGAGTTTCTTTTTTGTAAAACAAAACTACGGATGAAAAATAATATATATATATATTCAAAATTATTAAAAATTGAATTTCTTTTGCAAAACAAAAGTACGGATCGAAAAGAAAATATAAATATCCAAATTACTAAAAATTGAGTTCTTTTTGTAAAACAAAAGTAGGCATCCAAAATAAAATATAAATTTTGAAATTACAAAAAATTGAGTTCTTTTGCATAAAACAAATAAATTTCGAAGTTACAAAAAATTGAGTTCTTTTGCATAAAACCAAAGTACATATCGAGAATAAAATATAAATATCCAACTTACTAAAATTTGAGTTCTTTTTGTAAAACAAAAGTAGGGATCCAAAATAAAATATGAATTTCGAAATTACAAAAATTGAGTTCTTTTGCATAAAACCAATGTACATATCGAGAATAAAATATAAAAATCCAAATTACTAAAAATTGAGTTCTTTTGTAAAACAAAAGTAGGGATCCAAAATAAAATATCAATTTCGAAATTACAAAAAATTGTGTTCTTTTGCATAGAACAAAAGTACGTATCGAGAATAAGATATAAATTTCAAAATTATGAAATATTGAGTTTCTTTTTTGTAAAACAAAACTACGAATGAAAAATAATATATCAATTTCGAAATTATTAAAAATTGAATTCTTTTGTAAAACAAAAGTACGGATCGAAAATAAAATATAAATATCCAAATTACTATAAATTGAGTTCTCTTGGTAAAACAAAAGAGGGATCCAAAATAAAATATAAATTTCGAAATTACAAAAAATTGAGTTCTTTTGCATAAAACCAATGTACATATCGAGAATAAAATATAAAAATCCAAATTACTAAAAATTGAGTTCTTTTTGTAAAACAAAAGTAGGGATCCAAAATAAAATATCAATTTCGAAATTACAAAAAATTGTGTTCTTTTGCATAGAACAAAAGTACGTATCGAGAATAAAATATAAATTTCAAAATTATGAAATATTGAGTTTCTTTTTTGTAAAACGAAACTACGAATGAAAAATAATATATCAATTTCGAAATTACTAAAAATTGAGTTCTTTTTATAAAACCAAAGTACATATTGAGAATAAAATATAAATATCCAAATTACTATAAATTGAGTTCTTTTGTAAAACAAAAGTAGGGATCCAAAAATAAAATATGAATTTCGAAATTACAAAAAATTGAGTTCTTTTGCATAAAACCAATGTACATATCGAGAATAAAATATAAAAATCCAAATTACTAAAAATTGAGTTCTTTTTGTAAAACAAAAGTAGGGATCCAAAATAAAATATCAATTTCGAAATTACAAAAAATTGTGTTCTTTAGCATAGAACAAAAGTACGTATCGAGAATAAAATATAAATTTCAAAATTATGAAATATTGAGTTTCTTTTTTGTAAAACAAAACTACGAATGAAAAATAATATATCAATTTCGAAATTATTAAAAATTGAATTCTTTTTGTAAAACAAAAGTACGGATCGAAAATAAAATATAAATATCCAAATTACTATAAATTGAGTTCTTTTGGTAAAACAAAAGAGGGGATCCAAAATAAAATATAAATTTCGAAATTACAAAAAATTGAGTTCTTTTGCATAAAACCAGTGTACATATCGAGAATAAAATATAAAAATCCAAATTACTAAAAATTGAGTTCTTTTTGTAAAACAAAAATAGGGATACAAAATAAAATATCAATTTCGAAATTACAAAAAGTTGTGTTCTTTTGCATAGAACAAAAGTACGTATCGAGAATAAAATATAAATTTCAAAATTATGAAATATTGAGTTTCTTTTTTGTAAAACAAAACTACGAATGAAAAATAATATATCAATTTCGAAATTATTAAAAATTGAATTCTTTTTGTAAAACAAAAGTACGGATCGAAAATAAAATATAAATATCCAAATTACTATAAATCGAGTTCTCTTGGTAAAACAAAAGAGGGGATCCAAAATAAAATATAAATTTCGAAATTACAAAAAATTGAGTTCTTTTGCATAAAACCAATGTACATATCGAGCATAAAATATAAAAATCCAAATTACTAAAAATTGAGTTCTTTTTGTAAAACAAAAGTAGGGATCCAAAATAAAATATCAATTTCGAAATTACAAAAAATTGTGTTCTTTTGCATAGAACAAAAGTACGTATCGAGAATAAAATATAAATTTCAAAATTATGAAATATTGAGTTTCTTTTTTGTAAAACAAAACTACGAATGAAAAATAATATATCAATTTCGAAATTATTAAAAATTGGATTCTTTTTGTAAAACAAAAGTACGGATCGAAAATAAAATATAAATATCCAAATTACTAAAAATTGAGTTATTTTTGTAAAACAAAAGTAGGGATCCAAAATAAAATATCAATTTCGAAATTACAAAAAGTTGAGTTCTTTTGCATAGAACAAAAGTACATATCGAGAATAAAATATAAATTTCAAAATTATGAATTATTGAGTTTCTTTTTTGTAAAACAAAACTACAAATGAAAAATAATATATCAATTTCGAAATTATTAAAAATTGAATTCTTTTTGTAAAACAAAAGTACGGATCGAATATAAAATATAAATATCCAAATTACTATAAATTGAGTTCTCTTGGTAAAACAAAAGAGGGGATCCAAAATAAAATATAAATTTCGAAATTACAAAAAATTGAGTTCTTTTGCATAAGACCAATGTACATATCGAGAATAAAATATAAAAATCCAAATTACTAAAAATTGAGTTCTTTTTGTAAAACAAAAGTAGGGATCCAAAATAAAATATCAATTTCGAAATTACAAAAAATTGTGTTCTTTTGCATAGAACAAAAGTACGTATCGAGAATAAAATATGAATTTCAAAATTATCAAATATTCAGTTTCTTTTTTGTAAAACAAAACTACGAATGAAAAATAATATATCAATTTCGAAATTATTAAAAATTGAATTCTTTTTGTAAAACAAAAGTACGGATCGAAAATAAAATATAAATATCCAAATTACTATAAATTGAGTTCTCTTGGTAAAACAAAAGAGGGGATCCAAAATAAAATATAAATTTCGAAATTACAAAAAATTGAGTTCTTTTGCATAAAACCAATGTAGATATCCAGAATAAAATATAAAAATCCAAATTACTAAAAATTGAGTTCTTTTTGTAAAACAAAAATAGGCATGCAAAATAAAATATCAATTTCGAAATTACAAAAAATTGTGTTCTTTTGCATAGAACAAAAGTACGTATCGAGAATAAAATATAAATTTCAAAATTATGAAATATTGAGTTTCTTTTTTGTAAAACAAAACTACGAATGAAAAATAATATATCAATTTCGAAATTATTAAAAATTGAATTCTTTTTGTAAAACAAAAGTACGGATCGAAAATAAAATATAAATATCCAAATTACTATAAATTGAGTTCTCCTTGTAAAATAAAAGTACGGATCCAAAATAAAATATAAATTTCAAAATTACAAAAAATTGAGTTCTTTTGCATAAAACCAAAGTACATATCGAGAATAAAATATAAATATCCAACTTACTAAAATCTGAGTTCTTTTTGTAAAACAAAAGTAGGGATCCAAAATCAAATAGCAATTTCGAAATTACAAAAAATTGAGTTCTTTTGCATAAAACCAATGTACATATCGAGAATAAAATATAAAAATCCAAATTACTAAAAATTGAGTTCTTTTTGTAAAACAAAAGTAGGGATCCAAAATAAAATATCAATTTCGAAATTACAAAAAATTGTGTTCTTTTGCATAGAACAAAAGTACGTATCGAGAATAAGATATAAATTTCAAAATTATGAAATATTGAGTTTCTTTTTTGTAAAACAAAACTACGAATGAAAAATAATATATCAATTTCGAAATTATTAAAAATTGAATTCTTTTTGTAAAACAAAAGTACGGATCGAAAATAAAATATAAATATCCAAATTACTATAAATTGAGTTCTCTTGGTAAAACAAAAGAGGGGATCCAAAATAAAATATAAATTTCGAAATTACAAAAAATTGAGTTCTTTTGCATAAAACCAATGTACATATCGAGAATAAAATATAAAAATCCAAATTACTAAAAATTGAGTTCTTTTTGTAAAACAAAAGTAGGGATCCAAAATAAAATATCAATTTCGAAATTACAAAAATTGTGTTCTTTTGCATAGAACAAAAGTACATGTATCGAGAATAAAATATAAATTTCAAAATTATGAAATATTGAGTTTCTTTTTGTAAAGCGAAACTACGAATGAAAAATAATATATCAATTTCGAAATTATTAAAAATTGAGTTCTTTTTATAAAACCAAAGTACATATTGAGAATAAAATATAAATATCCAAATTACTATAAATTGAGTTCTTTTTGTAAAACAAAAGTAGGGATCCAAAATAAAATATGAATTTCGAAATTACAAAAAATTGAGTTCTTTTGCATAAAACCAATGTACATATCGAGAATAAAATATAAAAATCCAAATTACTAAAAATTGAGTTCTTTTTGTAAAACAAAAGTAGGGATCCAAAATAAAATATCAATTTCGAAATTACAAAAAATTGTGTTCTTTAGGATAGAACAAAAGTACGTATCGAGAATAAAATATAAATTTCAAAATTATGAAATATTGAGTTTCTTTTTGTAAAACAAAACTACGAATGAAAAATAATATATCAATTTCGAAATTATTAAAAATTGAATTCTTTTGTAAAACAAAAGTACGGATCGAAAATAAAATATAAATATCCAAATTACTAAAAATTGAGTTATTTTTGTAAAACAAAAGTAGGGATCCAAAATAAAATATCAATTTCGAAATTACAAAAAGTTGAGTTCTTTTCCATAGAACAAAAGTACATATCGAGAATAAAATATAAATTTCAAAATTATGAAATATTGAGTTTCTTTTTTGTAAAACAAAACTACGAATGAAAAATAATATATCAATTTCAAAATTATTAAAAATTGAATTCTTTTTGTAAAACAAAAGTACGGATCGAAAATAAAATATAAATATCCAAATTACTATAAATTGAGTTCTCTTGGTAAAACAAAAGAGGGATCCAAAATAAAATATAAATTTCGAAATTACAGAAAATTGAGTTCTTTTGCATAAAACCAATGTACATATCGAGAATAAAATATAAAAATCCAAATTACTAAAAATTGAGTTCTTTTGTAAAACAAAAGTAGGGATCCAAAATAAAATATCAATTTCGAAATTACAAAAATTGTGTTCTTTTGCATAGAACAAAAGTACGTATCGAGAATAAAATATAAATTTCAAAATTATGAAATATTGAGTTTCTTTTTGTAAAACGAAACTACGAATGAAAAATAATATATCAATTTCGAAATTATTAAAAATTGAGTTCTTTTATAAAACCAAAGTACATATTGAGAATAAAATATAAATATCCAAATTACTATAAATTGAGTTCTTTTTGTAAAACAAAAGTAGGGATCCAAAATAAAATATGAATTTCGAAATTACAAAAAATTGAGTTCTTTTGCATAAAACCAATGTACATATCGAGAATAAAATATAAAAATCCAAATTACTAAAAATTGAGTTCTTTTTGTAAAACAAAAGTAGGGATCCAAAATAAAATATCAATTTCGAAATTACAAAAAATTGTGTTCTTTAGGATAGAACAAAAGTACGTATCGAGAATAAAATATAAATTTCAAAATTATGAAATATTGAGTTTCTTTTTGTAAAACAAAACTACGAATGAAAAATAATATATCAATTTCGAAATTATTAAAAATTGAATTCTTTTTGTAAAACAAAAGTACGGATCGAAAATAAAATATAAATATCCAAATTACTATAAATTGAGTTCTTTTGGTAAAACAAAAGAGGGATCCAAAATAAAATATAAATTTCGAAATTACAAAAAATTGAGTTCTTTTGCATAAAACCAATGTACATATCGAGCATAAAATATAAAAATCCAAATTACTAAAAATTGAGTTCTTTTTGTAAAACAAAAGTAGGGATCCAAAATAAAATATCAATTTCGAAATTACAAAAAATTGTGTTCTTTTGCATAGAACAAAAGTACGTATCGAGAATAAGATATAAATTTCAAAATTATGAAATATTGAGTTTCTTTTTGTAAAACAAAACTACGAATGAAAAATAATATATCAATTTCGAAATTATTAAAAATTGAATTCTTTTGTAAAACAAAAGTACGGATCGAAAATAAAATATAAATATCCAAATTACTATAAATTGAGTTCTCTTGGTAAAACAAAAGAGGGATCCAAAATAAAATATAAATTTCGAAATTACAAAAATTGAGTTCTTTTGCATAAAACCAATGTACATATCGAGAATAAAATATAAAAATCCAAATTACTAAAAATTGAGTTCTTTTGTAAAACAAAAGTAGGGATCCAAAATAAAATATCAATTTCGAAATTACAAAAAATTGTGTTCTTTTGCATAGAACAAAAGTACGTATCGAGAATAAAATATAAATTTCAAAATTATGAAATATTGAGTTTCTTTTTTGTAAAACGAAACTACGAATGAAAAATAATATATCAATTTCGAAATTATTAAAAATTGAGTTCTTTTTATAAAACCAAAGTACATATTGAGAATAAAATATAAATATCCAAATTACTATAAATTGAGTTCTTTTTGTAAAACAAAAGTAGGGATCCAAAATAAAATATGAATTTCGAAATTACAAAAAATTGAGTTCTTTTGCATAAAACCAATGTACATATCGAGAATAAAATATAAAAATCCAAATTACTAAAAATTGAGTTCTTTTTGTAAAACAAAAGTAGGGATCCAAAATAAAATATCAATTTCGAAATTACAAAAAATTGTGTTCTTTAGGATAGAACAAAAGTACGTATCGAGAATAAAATATAAATTTCAAAATTATGAAATATTGAGTTTCTTTTTGTAAAACAAAACTACGAATGAAAAATAATATATCAATTTCGAAATTATTAAAAATTGAATTCTTTTTGTAAAACAAAAGTACGGATCGAAAATAAAATATAAATATCCAAATTACTAAAAATTGAGTTATTTTTGTAAAACAAAAGTAGGGATCCAAAATAAAATATCAATTTCGAAATTACAAAAAGTTGAGTTCTTTTCCATAGAACAAAAGTACATATCGAGAATAAAATATAAATTTCAAAATTATGAATTATTGAGTTTCTTTTTGTAAAACAAAACTACGAATGAAAAATAATATATCAATTTCAAAATTATTAAAAATTGAATTCTTTTGTAAAACAAAAGTACGGATCGAAAATAAAATATAAATATCCAAATTACTATAAATTGAGTTCTCTTGGTAAAACAAAAGAGGGATCCAAAATAAAATATAAATTTCGAAATTACAGAAAATTGAGTTCTTTTGCATAAAACCAATGTACATATCGAGAATAAAATATAAAAATCCAAATTACTAAAAATTGAGTTCTTTTTGTAAAACAAAAGTAGGGATCCAAAATAAAATATCAATTTCGAAATTACAAAAATTGTGTTCTTTTGCATAGAACAAAAGTACGTATCGAGAATAAAATATAAATTTCAAAATTATGAAATATTGAGTTTCTTTTTGTAAAACGAAACTACGAATGAAAAATAATATATCAATTTCGAAATTATTAAAAATTGAGTTCTTTTTATAAAACCAAAGTACATATTGAGAATAAAATATAAATATCCAAATTACTATAAATTGAGTTCTTTTTGTAAAACAAAAGTAGGGATCCAAAATAAAATATGAATTTCGAAATTACAAAAAATTGAGTTCTTTTGCATAAAACCAATGTACATATCGAGAATAAAATATAAAAATCCAAATTACTAAAAATTGAGTTCTTTTTGTAAAACAAAAGTAGGGATCCAAAATAAAATATCAATTTCGAAATTACAAAAAATTGTGTTCTTTAGGATAGAACAAAAGTACGTATCGAGAATAAAATATAAATTTCAAAATTATGAAATATTGAGTTTCTTTTTGTAAAACAAAACTACGAATGAAAAATAATATATCAATTTCGAAATTATTAAAAATTGAATTCTTTTGTAAAACAAAAGTACGGATCGAAAATAAAATATAAATATCCAAATTACTATAAATTGAGTTCTTTTGGTAAAACAAAAGAGGGGATCCAAAATAAAATATAAATTTCGAAATTACAAAAAATTGAGTTCTTTTGCATAAAACCAGTGTACATATCGAGAATAAAATATAAAAATCCAAATTACTAAAATTGAGTTCTTTTGTAAAACAAAAATAGGGATACAAAATAAAATATCAATTTCGAAATTACAAAAGTTGTGTTCTTTTGCATAGAACAAAAGTACGTGATCGAGAATAAAATATAAATTTCAAAATTATGAAATATTGAGTTTCTTTTTGTAAAACAAAACTACGAATGAAAAATAATATATCAATTTCGAAATTATTAAAAATTGAATTCTTTTGTAAAACAAAAGTACTGGATCGAAAATAAAATATAAATATCCAAATTACTATAAATCGAGTTCTCTTGGTAAAACAAAAGAGGGGATCCAAAATAAAATATAAATTTCGAAATTACAAAAAATTGAGTTCTTTTGCATAAAACCAATGTACATATCGAGCATAAAATATAAAAATCCAAATTACTAAAAATTGAGTTCTTTTTGTAAAACAAAAGTAGGGATCCAAAATAAAATATCAATTTCGAAATTACAAAAATTGTGTTCTTTTGCATAGAACAAAAGTACGTATCGAGAATAAAATATAAATTTCAAAATTATGAAATATTGAGTTTCTTTTTTGTAAAACAAAACTACGAATGAAAAATAATATATCAATTTCGAAATTATTAAAAATTGGATTCTTTTTGTAAAACAAAAGTACGGATCGAAAATAAAATATAAATATCCAAATTACTAAAAATTGAGTTATTTTTGTAAAACAAAAGTAGGGATCCAAAATAAAATATCAATTTCGAAATTACAAAAGTTGAGTTCTTTTGCATAGAACAAAAGTACATATCGAGAATAAAATATAAATTTCAAAATTATGAATTATTGAGTTTCTTTTTGTAAAACAAAACTACAAATGAAAAATAATATATCAATTTCGAAATTATTAAAATTGAATTCTTTTGTAAAACAAAAGTACTGGATCGAATATAAAATATAAATATCCAAATTACTATAAATTGAGTTCTCTTGGTAAAACAAAAGAGGGGATCCAAAATAAAATATAAATTTCGAAATTACAAAAAATTGAGTTCTTTTGCATAAGACCAATGTACATATCGAGAATAAAATATAAAAATCCAAATTACTAAAAATTGAGTTCTTTTTGTAAAACAAAAGTAGGGATCCAAAATAAAATATCAATTTCGAAATTACAAAAAATTGTGTTCTTTTGCATAGAACAAAAGTACGTATCGAGAATAAAATATGAATTTCAAAATTATCAAATATTCGAGTTTCTTTTTGTAAAACAAAACTACGAATGAAAAATAATATATCAATTTCGAAATTATTAAAAATTGAATTCTTTTTGTAAAACAAAAGTACTGGATCGAAAATAAAATATAAATATCCAAATTACTATAAATTGAGTTCTCTTGGTAAAACAAAAGAGGGGATCCAAAATAAAATATAAATTTCGAAATTACAAAAAATTGAGTTCTTTTGCATAAAACCAATGTAGATATCCAGAATAAAATATAAAAATCCAAATTACTAAAAATTGAGTTCTTTTTGTAAAACAAAAATAGGCATGCAAAATAAAATATCAATTTCGAAATTACAAAAAATTGTGTTCTTTTGCATAGAACAAAAGTACGTATCGAGAATAAAATATAAATTTCAAAATTATGAAATATTGAGTTTCTTTTTTGTAAAACAAAACTACGAATGAAAAATAATATATCAATTTCGAAATTATTAAAAATTGAATTCTTTTGTAAAACAAAAGTACTGGATCGAAAATAAAATATAAATATCCAAATTACTATAAATTGAGTTCTCTTGGTAAAACAAAAGAGGGGATCCAAAATAAAATATAAATTTCGAAATTACAAAAATTGAGTTCTTTTGCATAAAACCAATGTACATATCGAGAATAAAATATAAAAATCCAAATTACTAAAAATTGAGTTCTTTTGTAAAACAAAAGTAGGGATCCAAAATAAAATATCAATTTCGAAATTACAAAAAATTGTGTTCTCTTGCATAGAACAAAAGTACGTATCGAGAATAAAATATAAATTTCAAAATTATGAAATATTGAGTTTCTTTTTTGTAAAACAAAACTACGAATGAAAAATAATATATCAATTTCGAAATTATTAAAAATTGAATTCTTTTTGTAAAACAAAAGTACTGGATCGAAAATAAAATATAAATATCCAAATTACTATAAATTGAGTTCTCTTGGTAAAACAAAAGAGGGGATCCAAAATAAAATATAAATTTCGAAATTACAAAAAATTGAGTTCTTTTGCATAAAACCAATGTACATATCGAGAATAAAATATAAAAATCCAAATTACTAAAAATTGAGTTCTTTTGTAAAACAAAAGTAGGGATCCAAAATAAAATATCAATTTCGAAATTACAAAAAATTGTGTTCTTTTGCATAGAACAAAAGTACGTATCGAGAATAAAATATAAATTTCAAAATTATTAAATATTGAGTTTCTTTTTTGTAAAACAAAACTACGAATGAAAAATAATATATCAATTTCGAAATTATTAAAAATTGAATTCTTTTTGTAAAACAAAAGTACGGATCGAAAATAAAATATAAATATCCAAATTACTAAAAATTGAGTTATTTTTGTAAAACAAAAGTAGGGATCCAAAATAAAATATCAATTTCGAAATTACAAAAGTTGAGTTCTTTTGCATAGAACAAAAGTACATATCGAGAATAAAATATAAATTTCAAAATTATGAATTATTGAGTTTTTTTGTAAAACAAAACTACGAATGAAAAATAATATATCAATTTCGAAATTATTAAAAATTGAATTCTTTTTGTAAAACAAAAGTACGGATCGAAAATAAAATATAAATATCCAAATTACTAAAAATTGAGTTATTTTTGTAAAACAAAAGTAGGGATCAAAAATAAAATATCAATTTCGAAATTACAAAAAGTTGAGTTCTTTTGCATAGAACAAAAGTACATATCGAGAATAAAATATAAATTTCAAAATTATGAATTATTGAGTTTCTTTTTGTAAAACAAAACTACGAATGAAAAATAATATATCAATTTCGAAATTATTAAAAATTGAATTCTTTTGTAAAACAAAAGTACGGATCGAAAATAAAATATAAATATCCAAATTACTAAAAATTGAGTTATTTTTGTAAAACAAAAGTAGGGATCCAAAATAAAATATCAATTTCGAAATTACAAAAAGTTGAGTTCTTTTGCATAGAACAAAAGTACCTATCGAGAATAAAATATAAATTTCAAAATTATGAATTATTGAGTTTTTTTTTGTAAAACAAAACTACGAATGAAAAATAATATATCAATTTCGAAATTATTAAAAATTGAATTCTTTTTGTAAAACAAAAGTACGGATCGAAAATAAAATATAAATATCCAAATTACTAAAAATTGAGTTATTTTTGTAAAACAAAAGTAGGGATCAAAAATAAAATATCAATTTCGAAATTACAAAAAGTTGAGTTCTTTTGCATAGAACAAAAGTACATATCGAGAATAAAATATAAATTTCAAAATTATGAATTATTGAGTTTCTTTTTGTAAAACAAAACTACGAATGAAAAATAATATATCAATTTCGAAATTATTAAAAATTGAATTCTTTTTGTAAAACAAAAGTACGGATCGAAAATAAAATATAAATATCCAAATTACTATAAATTGAGTTCTCTTGGTAAAACAAAAGAGGGGATCCAAAATAAAATATAAATTTCGAAATGACAAAAAACTGAGTTCTTTTGCATAAAACCAATGTACATATCGAGAATAAAATATAAAAATCCAAATTACTAAAAATTGAGTTCTTTTTGTAAAACAAAAGTAGGGATCCAAAATAAAATATCAATTTCGAAATTACAAAAAATTGTGTTCTTTTGCATAGAACAAAAGTACGTATCGAGAATAAAATATAAATTTCAAAATTATGAAATATTGAGTTTCTTTTTGCAAAACAAAACTACGAATGAAAAATAATATATCAATTTCGAAATTATTAAAAATTGAATTCTTTTGTAAAACAAAAGTACGGATCGAAAATAAAATATAAATATCCAAATTACTAAAAATTGAGTTATTTTTGTAAAACAAAAGTAGGGATCCAAAATAAAATATCAATTTCGAAATTACAAAAAGTTGAGTTCTTTTGCATAGAACAAAAATACATATCGAGAATAAAATATAAATTTCAAAATTATGAAATATTGAGTTTCTTTTTTGTAAAACAAAACTACGAATGAAAAATAATATATCAATTTCGAAATTATTAAAAATTGAATTCTTTTTCTAAAACAAAAGTACGGATCGAAAATAAAATATAAATATCCAAATTACTAAACATTGAGTTATTTTTGTGAAACAAAAGTAGGGATCCAAAATAAAATATCAATTTCGAAATTACAAAAGTTGAGTTCTTTTGCATAGAACAAAAGTACATATCGAGAATAAAATATAAATTTCAAAATTATGAATTATTGAGTTTCTTTTTGTAAAACAAAACTACGAATGAAAAATAATATATCAATTTCGAAATTATTAAAAATTGAATTCTTTTTGTAAAACAAAAGTACTGGATCGAAAATAAAATATAAATATCCAAATTACTATAAATTGAGTTCTCTTGGTAAAACAAAAGAGGGGATCCAAAATAAAATATAAATTTCGAAATTACAAAAATTGAGTTCTTTTGCATAGAACAAAAGTACGTATCGAGAATAAAATATAAATTTCAAAATTATGAAATATTGAGTTTCTTTTTGTAAAACAAAACTACGAATGAAAAATAATATATCAATTTCGAAATTATTAAAAATTGAATTCTTTTTGTAAAACAAAAGTACTGGATCGAAAATAAAATATAAATATCCAAATTACTATAAATTGAGTTCTCTTGGTAAAACAAAAGAGGGGATCCAAAATAAAATATAAATTTCGAAATTACAAAAAATTGAGTTGTTTTGCATAAAACCAATGTACATATCGAGAATAAAATATAAAAATCCAAATTACTAAAAATTGAGTTCTTTTTGTAAAACAAAAGTAGGGATCCAAAATAAAATATCAATTTCGAAATTACAAAAAATTGTGTTCTCTTGCATAGAACAAAAGTACGTATCGAGAATAAAATATAAATTTCAAAATTATGAAATATTGAGTTTCTTTTTGTAAAACAAAACTACGAATGAAAAATAATATATCAATTTCGAAATTATTAAAAATTGAATTCTTTTGTAAAACAAAAGTACGGATCGAAAATAAAATATAAATATCCAAATTACTATAAATTGAGTTCTCTTGGTAAAACAAAAGAGGGGATCCAAAATAAAATATAAATTTCGAAATGACAAAAACCGAGTTCTTTTGCATAAAACCAATGTACATATCGAGAATAAAATATAAAAATCCAAATTACTAAAAATTGAGTTCTTTTGTAAAACAAAAGTAGGGATCCAAAATAAAATATCAATTTCGAAATTACAAAAATTGTGTTCTTTTGCATAGAACAAAAGTACGTATCGAGAATAAAATATAAATTTCAAAATTATGAAATATTGAGTTTCTTTTTGCAAAACAAAACTACTGAATGAAAAATAATATATCAATTTCGAAATTATTAAAAATTGAATTCTTTTTGTAAAACAAAAGTACTGGATCGAAAATAAAATAGAAATATCCAAATTACTAAACATTGAGTTATTTTTGTGAAACAAAAGTAGGGATCCAAAATAAAATATCAATTTCGAAATTACAAAAAGTTGAGTTCTTTTGCATAGAACAAAAGTACATATCGAGAATAAAATATAAATTTCAAAATTATGAATTATTGAGTTTCTTTTTTGTAAAACAAAACTACGAATGAAAAATAATATATCAATTTCGAAATTATTAAAAATTGAATTCTTTTTGTAAAACAAAAGTACGGATCGAAAATAAAATATAAATATCCAAATTACTATAAATTGAGTTCTCTTGGTAAAACAAAAGAGGGGATCCAAAATAAAATATAAATTTCGAAATGACAAAAAACTGAGTTCTTTTGCATAAAACCAATGTACATATCGAGAATAAAATATAAAAATCCAAATTACTAAAAATTGAGTTCTTTTTGTAAAACAAAAGTAGGGATCCAAAATAAAATATCAATTTCGAAATTACAAAAATTGTGTTCTTTTGCATAGAACAAAAGTACGTATCGAGAATAAAATATAAATTTCAAAATTATGAAATATTGAGTTTCTTTTTGCAAAACAAAACTACGAATGAAAAATAATATATCAATTTCGAAATTATTAAAAATTGAATTCTTTTTGTAAAACAAAAGTACGGATCGAAAATAAAATATAAATATCCAAATTACTAAAAATTGAGTTATTTTTGTAAAACAAAAGTAGGGATCCAAAATAAAATATCAATTTCGAAATTACAAAAAGTTGAATTCTTTTGCATAGAACAAAAATACATATCGAGAATAAAATATAAATTTCAAAATTATGAATTATTGAGTTTTTTTTTGTAAAACAAAACTACGAATGAAAAATAATATATCAATTACGAAATTATTAAAAATTGAATTCTTTTTGTAAAACAAAAGTACGGATCGAAAATAAAATATAAATATCCAAATTACTAAAAATTGAGTTATTTTTGTAAAACAAAAGTAGGGATCCAAAATAAAATATCAATTTCGAAATTACAAAAAGTTGAGTTCTTTTGCATAGAACAAAAGTACATATCGAGAATAAAATATAAATTTCAAAATTATGAATTATTGAGTTTCTTTTTGTAAAACAAAACTACGAATGAAAAATAATATATCAATTTCGAAATTATTAAAAATTGAATTCTTTTGTAAAACAAAAGTACTGGATCGAAAATAAAATATAAATATCCAAATTACTATAAATTGAGTTCTCTTGGTAAAACAAAAGAGGGGATCCAAAATAAAATATAAATTTCGAAATTACAAAAATTGAGTTCTTTTGCATAAAACCAATGTACATATCGAGAATAAAATATAAAAATCCAAATTACTAAAAATTGAGTTCTTTTGTAAAACAAAAGTAGGGATCCAAAATAAAATATCAATTTCGAAATTACAAAAAATTGTGTTCTCTTGCATAGAACAAAAGTACGTATCGAGAATAAAATATAAATTTCAAAATTATGAAATATTGAGTTTCTTTTTTGTAAAACAAAACTACGAATGAAAAATAATATATCAATTTCGAAATTATTAAAAATTGAATTCTTTTGTAAAACAAAAGTACGGATCGAAAATAAAATATAAATATCCAAATTACTATAAATTGAGTTCTCTTGGTAAAACAAAAGAGGGATCCAAAATAAAATATAAATTTCGAAATTACAAAAAATTGAGTTCTTTTGCATAAAACCAATGTACATATCCAGAATAAAATATAAAAATCTAAATTACTAAAAATTGAGTTCTTTTTGTAAAACAAAAGTAGGGATCCAAAATAAAATATCAATTTCGAAATTACAAAAAATTGTGTTCTTTTGCATAGAACAAAAGTACGTATCGAGAATAAAATATAAATTTCAAAATTATGAAATATTGAGTTTCTTTTTGTAAAACAAAACTACGAATGAAAAATAATATATCAATTTCGAAATTATTAAAAATTGAATTCTTTTTGTAAAACAAAAGTACTGGATCGAAAATAAAATATAAATATCCAAATTACTATAAATTGAGTTCTCTTGGTAAAACAAAAGAGGGGATCCAAAATAAAATATAAATTTCGAAATTACAAAAAATTGAGTTCTTTTGCATAAAACCAATGTACATATCGAGAATAAAATATAAAAATCCAAATTACTAAAAATTGAGTTCTTTTGTAAAACAAAAGTAGGGATCCAAAATAAAATATCAATTTCGAAATTACAAAAATTGTGTTCTTTTGCATAGAACAAAAGTACGTATCGAGAATAAAATATAAATTTCAAAATTATGAACTATTGAGTTTCTTTTTTGTAAAACAAAACTACGAATGAAAAATAATATATCAATTTCGAAATTATTAAAAATTGAATTCTTTTTGTAAAACAAAAGTACGGATCGAAAATAAAATATAAATATCCAAATTACTAAACATTGAGTTATTTTTGTGAAACAAAAGTAGGGATCCAAAATAAAATATCAATTTCGAAATTACAAAAGTTGAGTTCTTTTGCATAGAACAAAAGTACATATCGAGAATAAAATATAAATTTCAAAATTATGAATTATTGAGTTTCTTTTTGTAAAACAAAACTACGAATGAAAAATAATATATCAATTTCGAAATTATTAAAAATTGAATTCTTTTGTAAAACAAAAGTACTGGATCGAAAATAAAATATAAATATCCAAATTACTATAAATTGAGTTCTCTTGGTAAAACAAAAGAGGGGATCCAAAATAAAATATAAATTTCGAAATTACAAAAAATTGAGTTCTTTTGCATAAAACCAATGTACATATCGAGAATAAAATATAAAAATCCAAATTACTAAAAATTGAGTTCTTTTTGTAAAACAAAAGTAGGGATCCAAAATAAAATATCAATTTCGAAATTACAAAAAATTGTGTTCTCTTGCATAGAACAAAAGTACGTATCGAGAATAAAATATAAATTTCAAAATTATGAAATATTGAGTTTCTTTTTGTAAAACAAAACTACGAATGAAAAATAATATATCAATTTCGAAATTATTAAAAATTGAATTCTTTTGTAAAACAAAAGTACGGATCGAAAATAAAATATAAATATCCAAATTACTATAAATTGAGTTCTCTTGGTAAAACAAAAGAGGGGATCCAAAATAAAATATAAATTTCGAAATTACAAAAAATTGAGTTCTTTTGCATAAAACCAATGTACATATCGAGAATAAAATATAAAAATCCAAATTACTAAAAATTGAGTTCTTTTTGTAAAACAAAACTAGGGATCCAAAATAAAATATCAATTTCGAAATTACAACAAATTGTGTTCTTTTGCATAGAAAAAAATGTACGTATCGAGAATAAAATATAAATTTCAAAATTATGAAATATTGAGTTTCTTTTTTGTAAAAGAAAACTACGAATGAAAAATAATATATCAATTTCGAAATTATTAAAAATTGAATTCTTTTTGTAAAACAAAAGTACTGGATCGAAAATAAAATATAAATATCCAAATTACTATAAATTGAGTTCTCTTGGTAAAACAAAAGAGGGGATCCAAAATAAAATATAAATTTCGAAATTACAAAAAATTGAGTTCTTTTGCATAAAACCAATGTACATATCGAGAATAAAATATAAAAATCCAAATTACTAAAAATTGAGTTCTTTTTGTAAAACAAAAGTAGGGATCCAAAATAAAATATCAATTTCGAAATTACAAAAAATTGTGTTCTCTTGCATAGAACAAAAGTACGTATCGAGAATAAAATATAAATT
The DNA here is from genome assembly GCA_030347555.1 of Lablab purpureus. NCBI lineage: Eukaryota > Viridiplantae > Streptophyta > Magnoliopsida > Fabales > Fabaceae > Lablab > Lablab purpureus. The sequence continues at coordinate 10,664,319 of CM059258.1, read as the reverse complement.
TCAAAATTATGAAATATTGAGTTTCTTTTTGTAAAACAAAACTACGAATGAAAAATAATATATCAATTTCGAAATTATTAAAAATTGAATTCTTTTTGTAAAACAAAAGTACTGGATCGAAAATAAAATATAAATATCCAAATTACTATAAATTGAGTTCTCTTGGTAAAACAAAAGAGGGGATCCAAAATAAAATATAAATTTCGAAATTACAAAAAATTGAGTTCTTTTGCATAAAACCAATGTACATATCGAGAATAAAATATAAAAATCCAAATTACTAAAAATTGAGTTCTTTTTGTAAAACAAAACTAGGGATCCAAAATAAAATATCAATTTCGAAATTACAACAAATTGTGTTCTTTTGCATAGAAAAAAATGTACGTATCGAGAATAAAATATAAATTTCAAAATTATGAAATATTGAGTTTCTTTTTTGTAAAAGAAAACTACGAATGAAAAATAATATATCAATTTCGAAATTATTAAAAATTGAATTCTTTTTGTAAAACAAAAGTACGGATCGAAAATAAAATATAAATATCCAAATTACTATAAATTGAGTTCTCTTGGTAAAACAAAAGAGGGGATCCAAAATAAAATATAAATTTCGAAATTACAAAAAACTGAGTTCTTTTGCATAAAACCAATGTACATATCGAGAATAAAATATAAAAATCCAAATTACTAAAAATTGAGATCCAAAATAAAATATCAATTTCGAAATTACAAAAAATTGTGTTCTTTTGCATAGAACAAAAGTACGTATCGAGAATAAAATATAAATTTCAAAATTATGAAATATTGAGTTCCTTTTTTGCAAAACAAAACTACGAATGAAAAATAATATATCAATTTCGAAATTATTAAAAATTGAATTCTTTTTGTAAAACAAAAGTACGGATCGAAAATAAAATATAAATATCCAAATTACTAAAAATTGAGTTATTTTTGTAAAACAAAAGTAGGGATCCAAAATAAAATATCAATTTCGAAATTACAAAAAGTTGAGTTCTTTTGCATAGAACAAAAATACATATCGAGAATAAAATATAAATTTCAAAATTATGAATTATTGAGTTTTTTTTTGTAAAACAAAACTACGAATGAAAAATAATATATCAATTTCGAAATTATTAAAAATTGAATCCTTTTTGTACAACAAAAGTACGGATCGAAAATAAAATATAAATATCCAAATTACTAAAAATTGAGTTATTTTTGTAAAACAAAAGTAGGGATCCAAAATAAAATATCAATTTCGAAATTACAAAAGTTGAGTTCTTTTGCATAGAACAAAAGTACATATCGAGAATAAAATATAAATTTCAAAATTATGAATTATTGAGTTTCTTTTCTGTAGAAACAAAACTACGAATGAAAAATAATATATCAATTTCGAAATTATTAAAAATTGAATTCTTTTGTAAAACAAAAGTACGGATCGAAAATAAAATATAAATATCCAAATTACTATAAATTGAGTTCTCTTGGTAAAACAAAAGAGGGGATCCAAAATAAAATATAAATTTCGAAATTACAAAAAATTGAGTTCTTTTGCATAAAACCAATGTACATATCCAGAATAAAATATAAAAATCTAAATTACTAAAAATTGAGTTCTTTTGTAAAACAAAAGTAGGGATCCAAAATAAAATATCAATTTCGAAATTACAAAAATTGTGTTCTTTTGCATAGAACAAAAGTACGTGATCGAGAATAAAATATAAATTTCAAAATTATGAAATATTGAGTTTCTTTTTGTAAAACAAAACTACGAATGAAAAATAATATATCAATTTCGAAATTATTAAAAATTGAATTCTTTTTGTAAAACAAAAGTACGGATCGAAAATAAAATATAAATATCCAAATTACTATAAATTGAGTTCTCTTGGTAAAACAAAAGAGGGATCCAAAATAAAATATAAATTTCGAAATTACAAAAAATTGAGTTCTTTTGCATAAAACCAATGTACATATCCAGAATAAAATATAAAAATCCAAATTACTAAAAATTGAGTTCTTTTTGTAAAACAAAAGTAGGGATCCAAAATAAAATATCAATTTCAAAATTACAAAAATTGTGTTCTTTGCATAGAACAAAAGTACGTGATCGAGAATAAAATATAAATTTCAAAATTATGAAATATTGAGTTTCTTTTTGTAAAATAAAACTACGAATGAAAAATAATATATCATTTTCGAAATTATTAAAAATTGAATTCTTTTTGTAAAACAAAAGTACGGATCGAAAATAAAATATAAATATCCAAATTACTAAAAATTGAGTTATTTTTGTAAAACAAAAGTAGGGATCCAAAATAAAATATCGATTTCGAAATTACAAAAGTTGAGTTCTTTTGCATAGAACAAAAGTACATATCGAGAATAAAATATAAATTTCAAAATTATGAATTATTGAGTTTTTTTTTGTAAAACAAAACTACGAATGAAAAATAATATATCAATTTCGAAATTATTGAAAATTGAATTCTTTTTGTAAGACAAAAGTACGGATCGAAAATAAAATATAAATATCCAAATTACTAAAAATTGAGTTATTTTTGTAAAACAAAAGTAGGGATCCAAAACAAAATATCAATTTCGAAATTACAAAAAATTGTGTTCTTTTGCATAGAAGAAAAGTACGTATCGAGAATAAAATATAAATTTCAAAATTATGAAATATTGAGTTTCTTTTTTGTAAAACAAAACTACGAATGAAAAATAATATATCAATTTCGAAATTATTAAAAATTGAATTCTTTTTGTAAAACAAAAGTACGGATCGAAAATAAAATATAAATATCCAAATTACTATAAATTGAGTTCTTTTGGTAAAACAAAAGAGGGGATCCAAAATAAAATATAAATTTCGAAATTACAAAAAATTGAGTTCTTTTGCATAAAACCAATGTAGATATCCAGAATAAAATATAAAAATCCAAATTACTAAAAATTGAGTTCTTTTTGTAAAACAAAAGTAGGCATCCAAAATAAAATATCAATTTCGAAATTACAAAAAATTGTGTTCTTTTGCATAGAACAAAAGTACGTATCGAGAATAAAATATAAATTTCAAAATTATGAAATATTGAGTTTCTTTTTTGTAAAATAAAACTACGAATGAAAAATAATATATCATTTTCGAAATTATTAAAAATTGAATTCTTTTTGTAAAACAAAAGTACGGATCGAAAATAAAATATAAATATCCAAATTACTAAAAATTGAGTTATTTTTGTAAAACAAAAGTAGGGATCCAAAATAAAATATCGATTTCGAAATTACAAAAAGTTGAGTTCTTTTGCATAGAACAAAAGTACATATCGAGAATAAAATATAAATTTCAAAATTATGAATTATTGAGTTTTTTTTTGTAAAACAAAACTACGAATGAAAAATAATATATCAATTTCGAAATTATTGAAAATTGAATTCTGTTTGTAAGACAAAAGTACGGATCGAAAATAAAATATAAATATCCAAATTACTAAAAATTGAGTTATTTTTGTAAAACAAAAGTAGGGATTCAAAATAAAATATCAATTTCGAAATTACAAAAAATTGTGTTCTTTTGCATAGAAGAAAAGTACGTATCGAGAATAAAATATAAATTTCAAAATTATGAAATATTGAGTTTCTTTTTTGTAAAACAAAACTACGAATGAAAAATAATATATCAATTTCGAAATTATTAAAAATTGAATTCTTTTTGTAAAACAAAAGTACGGATCGAAAATAAAATATAAATACCCAAATTACTATAAATTGAGTTCTTTTGGTAAAACAAAAGAGGGGATCCAAAATAAAATATAAATTTCGAAATTACAAAAAATTGAGTTCTTTTGCATAAAACCAATGTAGATATCCAGAATAAAATATATAAATCCAAATTACTAAAAATTGAGTTCTTTTTGTAAAACAAGAGTAGGCATCCAAAATAAAATATCAATTTCGAAATTACAAAAAATTGTGTTCTTTTGCATAGAACAAAAGTACGTATCGAGAATAAAATATAAATTTCAAAATTATGAAATATTGAGTTTCTTTTTTGTTAAACAAAACTACGAATGAAAAATAATATATCAATTTCGAAATTATTAAAAATTGAATTCTTTTTGTAAAACAAAAGTACGGATCGAAAATAAAATATAAATATCCAAATTACTATAAATTGAGTTCTCTTGGTAAAACAAAAGAGGGGATCCAAAATAAAATATAAATTTCGAAATTACAAAAAATTGACTTCTTTTGCATAAAACCAATGTACATATCCGAATAAAATATAAAAATCCAAATTACTAAAAATTGAGTTCTTTTGTAAAACAAAAGTAGGGATCCAAAATAAAATATCAATTTCGAAATTACAAAAATTGTGTTCTTTTGCATAGAACAAAAGTACGTATCGAGAATAAAATATAAATTTCAAAATTATGAAATATTGACTTTCTTTTTGTAAAACAAAACTACGAATGAAAAATAATATATCAATTTCGAAATTATTAAAAATTGGATTCTTTTGTAAAACAAAAGTACTGGATCGAAAATAAAATATAAATATCCAAATTACTAAAAATTGAGTTATTTTTGTAAAACAAAAGTAGGGATCCAAAATAAAATATCAATTTCGAAATTACAAAAAGTTGAGTTCTTTTGCATAGAACAAAAATACATATCGAGAATAAAATATAAATTTCAAAATTATGAATTATTGAGTTTTTTTTTGTAAAACAAAACTACGAATGAAAAATAATATATCAACTTCGAAATTATTAAAAATTGAATTCTTTTTGTAAAACAAAAGTACGGATCGAAAATAAAATATAAATATCCAAATTACTAAAAATTGAGTTATTTTTGTAAAACAAAAGTAGGGATCCAAAATAAAATATCAATTTCGAAATTACAAAAGTTGAGTTCTTTTGCATAGAACAAAAATACATATCGAGAATAAAATATAAATTTCAAAATTATGAATTATTGAGTTTTTTTGTAAAACAAAACTACTGAATGAAAAATAATATATCAATTTCGAAATTATTAAAAATTGAATTCTTTTGTAAAACAAAAGTACGGATCGAAAATAAAATATAAATATCCAAATTACTATAAATTGAGTTCTTTTGGTAAAACAAAAGAGGGGATCCAAAATAAAATATAAATTTCGAAATTACAAAAAATTGAGTTCTTTTGCATAAAACCAATGTACATATCCAGAATAAAATATAAAAATCCAAATTACTAAAAATTGAGTTCTTTTTGTAAAACAAAAGTAGGGATCCAAAATAAAATATCAATTTCGAAATTACAAAAAATTGTGTTCCTTTGCATAGAACAAAAGTACGTATCGAGAATAAAATATAAATTTCAAAATTATGAAATATTGAGTTTCTTTTTTGTAAAACAAAACTACGAATGAAAAATAATATATCAATTTCGAAATTATTAAAAATTGGATTCTTTTTGTAAAACAAAAGTACGGATCGAAAATAAAATATAAATATCCAAATTACTAAAAATTGAGTTATTTTTGTAAAACAAAAGTAGGGATCCAAAATAAAATATCAATTTCGAAATTACAAAAAGTTGAGTTCTTTTGCATAGAACAAAAATACATATCGAGAATAAAATATAAATTTCAAAATTATGAAATATTGAGTTTCTTTTTTGTAAAACAAAACTACGAATGAAAAATAATATATCAACTTCGAAATTATTAAAAATTGAATTCTTTTTGTAAAACAAAAGTACGGATCGAAAATAAAATATAAATATCCAAATTACTAAAAATTGAGTTATTTTTGTAAAACAAAAGTAGGGATCCAAAATAAAATATCAATTTCGAAATTACAAAAGTTGAGTTCTTTTGCATAGAACAAAAGTACATATCGAGAATAAAATATAAATTTCAAAATTATGAATTATTGAGTTTTTTTGTAAAACAAAACTACGAATGAAAAATAATATATCAATTTCGAAATTATTAAAAATTGAATTCTTTTGTAAGACAAAAGTACTGGATCGAAAATAAAATATAAATATCCAAATTACTAAAAATTGAGTTATTTTTGTAAAACAAAAGTAGGGATCCAAAATAAAATATCAATTTCGAAATTACAAAATATTGTGTTCTTTTGCATAGAAGAAAAGTACGTATCGAGAATAAAATATAAATTTCAAAATTATGAAATATTGCGTTTCTTTTTTGTAAAACAAAACTACGAATGAAAAATAATATATCAATTTCGAAATTATTAAAAATTGAATTCTTTTTGTAAAACAAAAGTACGGATCGAAAATAAAATATAAATATCCAAATTACTATAAATTGAGTTCTTTTGGTAAAACAAAAGAGGGGATCCAAAATAAAATATAAATTTCGAAATTACAAAAAATTGAGTTCTTTTGCATAAAACCAATGTACATATCGAGAATAAAATATAAAAATCCAAATTACTAAAAATTGAGTTCTTTTTGTAAAACAAAAGTAGGGATCCAAAATAAAATATCAATTTCGAAATTACAAAAAATTGTGTTCTTTTGCATAGAACAAAAGTACGTATCGAGAATAAAATATAAATTTCAAAATTATGAAATATTGAGTTTCTTTTTTGTAAAATAAAACTACGAATGAAAAATAATATATCATTTTCGAAATTATTAAAAATTGAATTCTTTTTGTAAAACAAAAGTACGGATCGAAAATAAAATATAAATATCCAAATTACTAAAAATTGAGTTATTTTTGTAAAACAAAAGTAGGGATCCAAAATAAAATATCGATTTCGAAATTACAAAAAGTTGAGTTCTTTTGCATAGAACAAAAGTACATATCGAGAATAAAATATAAATTTCAAAATTATGAATTATTGAGTTTTTTTTTGTAAAACAAAACTACGAATGAAAAATAATATATCAATTTCGAAATTATTAAAAATTGAATTCTTTTTGTAAGACAAAAGTACGGATCGAAAATAAAATATAAATATCCAAATTACTAAAAATTGAGTTGTTTTTGTAAAACAAAAGTAGGGATCCAAAATAAAATATCAATTTCGAAATTACAAAATATTGTGTTCTTTTGCATAGAAGAAAAGTACGTATCGAGAATAAAATATAAATTTCAAAATTATGAAATATTGCGTTTCTTTTTTGTAAAACAAAACTACGAATGAAAAATAATATATCAATTTCGAAATTATTAAAAATTGAATTCTTTTTGTAAAACAAAAGTACGGATCGAAAATAAAATATAAATATCCAAATTACTATAAATTGAGTTCTTTTGGTAAAACAAAAGAGGGGATCCAAAATAAAATATAAATTTCGAAATTACAAAAAATTGAGTTCTTTTGCATAAAACCAATGTAGATATCCAGAATAAAATATAAAAATCCAAATTACTAAAAATTGAGTTCTTTTTGTAAAACAAAAGTAGGCATCCAAAATAAAATATCAATTTCGAAATTACAAAAAATTGTGTTCTTTTGCATAGAACAAAAGTACGTATCGAGAATAAAATATAAATTTCAAAATTATGAAATATTGAGTTTCTTTTTTGTTAAACAAAACTACGAATGAAAAATAATATATCAATTTCGAAATTATTAAAAATTGAATTCTTTTTGTAAAACAAAAGTACGGATCGAAAATAAAATATAAATATCCAAATTACTATAAATTGAGTTCTCTTGGTAAAACAAAAGAGGGGATCCAAAATAAAATACAAATTTCGAAATTACAAAAAATTGAGTTCTTTTGCATAAAACCAATGTACATATCGAGAATAAAATATAAAAATCCAAATTACTAAAAGTTGAGTTCTTTTTGTAAAACAAAAGTAGGGATCCAAAATAAAATATCAATTTCGAAATTACAAAAAATTGTGTTCTTTTGCATAGAACAAAAGTACGTATCGAGAATAAAATATAAATTTCAAAATTATGAACTATTGAGTTTCTTTTTTGTAAAACAAAACTACGAATGAAAAATAATATATCAATTTCGAAATTATTAAAAATTGAATTCCTTTTGTAAAACAAAAGTACGGATCGAAAATAAAATATAAATATCCAAATTACTATAAATTGAGTTCTCTTGGTAAAACAAAAGAGGGGATCCAAAATAAAATATAAATTTCGAAATTACAAAAAATTGAGTTCTTTTGCATAAAACCAATGTACATATCGAGAATAAAATATAAAAATCCAAATTACTAAAAATTGAGTTCTTTTTGTAAAACAAAAGTAGGGATCCAAAATAAAATATCAATTTCGAAATTACAAAAAATTGTGTTCTTTTGCATAGAAAAAAATGTACGTATCGAGAATAAAATATAAATTTCAAAATTATGAAATATTGAGTTTCTTTTTTGTAAAACAAAACTACGAATGAAAAATAATATATCAATTTCGAAATTATTAAAAATTGAATTCTTTTTGTAATACAAAAGTACGGATCGAAAATAAAATATAAAATCCAAATTACTATAAATTGAGTTCTCTTGGTAAAACAAAAGAGGGGATCCAAAATAAAATATAAATTTCGAAATTACAAAAAATTGAGTTCTTTTGCATAAAACCAATGTACATATCGAGAATAAAATATAAAAATCCAAATTACTAAAAATTGAGTTCTTTTGTAAAACAAAAGTAGGGATCCAAAATAAAATATCAATTTCGAAATTACAAAAAATTGTGTTCTTTTGCATAGAAAAAAATGTACGTATCGAGAATAAAATATAAATTTCAAAATTATGAAATATTGAGTTTCTTTTTTGTAAAACAAAACTACGAATGAAAAATAATATATCAATTTCGAAATTATTAAAAATTGAATTCTTTTTGTAATACAAAAGTACGGATCGAAAATAAAATATAAATATCCAAATTACTATAAATTGAGTTCTCTTGGTAAAACAAAAGAGGGGATCCAAAATAAAATATAAATTTCGAAATTACAAAAATTGAGTTCTTTTGCATAAAACCAATGTACATATCCAGAATAAAATATAAAAATCCAAATTACTAAAAATTGAGTTCTTTTGTAAAACAAAAGTAGGGATCCAAAATAAAATATCAATTTCGAAATTACAAAAATTGTGTTCTTTTGCATAGAACAAAAGTACGTATCGAGAATAAAATATAAATTTCAAAATTATGAAATATTGAGTTTCTTTTTGTAAAACAAAACTACGAATGAAAAATAATATATCAATTTCGAAATTATTAAAAATTGAATTCTTTTGTAAAACAAAAGTACTGGATCGAAAATAAAATATAAATATCCAAATTACTAAAAATTGAGTTATTTTTGTAAAACAAAAGTAGGGATCCAAAATAAAATATCAATTTCGAAATTACAAAAAGTTGAGTTCTTTTCCATAGAACAAAAGTACATATCGAGAATAAAATATAAATTTCAAAATTATGAATTATTGAGTTTCTTTTTGTAAAACAAAACTACGAATGAAAAATAATATATCAATTTCAAAATTATTAAAAATTGAATTCTTTTGTAAAACAAAAGTACGGATCGAAAATAAAATATAAATATCCAAATTACTATAAATTGAGTTCTCTTGGTAAAACAAAAGAGGGGATCCAAAATAAAATATAAATTTCGAAATTACAAAAAATTGAGTTCTTTTACATAAAACCAATGTACATATCGAGAATAAAATATAAAAATCCAAATTACTAAAAATTGAGTTCTTTTGTAAAACAAAAGTAGGGATCCAAAATAAAATATCAATTTCGAAATTACAAAAATTGTGTTCTTTTGCATAGAACAAAAAGTACGTGATCGAGAATAAAATATAAATTTCAAAATTATGAAATATTGAGTTTCTTTTTGTAAAAAAACTACTGAATGAAAAATAATATATCAATTTCGAAATTATTAAAAATTGAATTCTTTTTGTAAAACAAAAGTACGGATCGAAAATAAAATATAAATATCCAAATTACTATAAATTGAGTTCTCTTGGTAAAACAAAAGAGGGATCCAAAATAAAATATAAATTTCGAAATTACAAAAAATTGAGTTCTTTTACATAAAACCAATGTACATATCGAGAATAAAATATAAAAATCCAAATTACTAAAAATTGAGTTCTTTTTGTAAAACAAAAGTAGGGATCCAAAATAAAATATCAATTTCGAAATTACAAAAAATTGTGTTCTTTTGCATAGAAAAAATGTACGTGATCGAGAATAAAATATAAATTTCAAAATTATGAAATATTGAGTTTCTTTTTGTAAAACAAAACTACGAATGAAAAATAATATATCAATTTCGAAATTATTAAAAATTGAATTCTTTTTGTAAAACAAAAGTACGGATCGAAAATAAAATATAAATATCCAAATTACTATAAATTGAGTTCTCTTGTTAAAACAAAAGAGGGGATCCAAAATAAAATATAAATTTCGAAATTACAAAAAATTGAGTTCTTTTGCATAAAACCAATGTACATATCCAGAATAAAATATAAAAAGCCAAATTACTAAAAATTGAGTTCTTTTTGTAAAACAAAAGTAGGGATCCAAAATAAAATATCAATTTCGAAATTACAAAAATTGTGTTCTTTTGCATAGAACAAAAGTACGTGATCGAGAATAAAATATAAATTTCAAAATTATGAAATATTGAGTTTCTTTTTGTAAAACAAAACTACGAATGAAAAATAATATATCAATTTCGAAATTATTAAAAATTGAATTCTTTTGTAAAACAAAAGTACGGATCGAAAATAAAATATAAATATCCAAATTACTATAAATTGAGTTCTCTTGGTAAAACAAAAGAGGGATCCAAAATAAAATATAAATTTCGAAATTACAAAAAATTGAGTTCTTTTGCATAAAACCAATGTACATATCCAGAATAAAATATAAAAAGCCAAATTACTAAAAATTGAGTTCTTTTTGTAAAACAAAAGTAGGGATCCAAAATAAAATATCAATTTCGAAATTACAAAAAATTGTGTTCTCTTGCATAGAACAAAAGTACGTATCGAGGATAAAATATAAATTTCAAAATTATGAAATATTGAGTTTCTTTTTTGTAAAACAAAACTACGAATGAAAAATAATATATCAATTTCGAAATTATTAAAAATTGAATTCTTTTTGTAAAACAAAAGTACTGGATCGAAAATAAAATATAAATATCCAAATTACTAAAAATTGAGTTATTTTTGTAAAACAAAAGTAGGGATCCAAAATAAAATATCAATTTCGAAATTACAAAAAGTTGAGTTCTTTTCCATAGAACAAAAGTACATATCGAGAATAAAATATAAATTTCAAAATTATGAATTATTGAGTTTCTTTTTTGTAAAACAAAACTACGAATGAAAAATAATATATCAATTTCAAAATTATTAAAAATTGAATTCTTTTTGTAAAACAAAAGTACGGATCGAAAATAAAATATAAATATCCAAATTACTATAAATTGAGTTCTCTTGGTAAAACAAAAGAGGGGATCCAAAATAAAATATAAATTTCGAAATTACAAAAAATTGAGTTCTTTTACATAAAACCAATGTACATATCGAGAATAAAATATAAAAATCCAAATTACTAAAAATTGAGTTCTTTTGTAAAACAAAAGTAGGGATCCAAAATAAAATATCAATTTCGAAATTACAAAAAATTGTGTTCTTTTGCATAGAAAAAATGTACGTATCGAGAATAAAATATAAATTTCAAAATTATGAAATATTGAGTTTCTTTTTGTAAAACAAAACTACGAATGAAAAATAATATATCAATTTCGAAATTATTAAAAATTGAATTCTTTTGTAAAACAAAAGTACTGGATCGAAAATAAAATATAAATATCCAAATTACTATAAATTGAGTTCTCTTGTTAAAACAAAAGAGGGGATCCAAAATAAAATATAAATTTCGAAATTACAAAAAATTGAGTTCTTTTGCATAAAACCAATGTACATATCCAGAATAAAATATAAAAATCCAAATTACTAAAAATTGAGTTCTTTTTGTAAAACAAAAGTAGGGATCCAAAATAAAATATCAATTTCGAAATTACAAAAAATTGTGTTCTTTTGCATACAACAAAAGTACGTATCGAGAATAAAATATAAATTTCAAAATTATGAAATATTGAGTTTCTTTTTTGTAAAACAAAACTACGAATGAAAAATAATATATCAATTTCGAAATTATTAAAAATTGAATTCTTTTTGTAATACAAAAGTACGGATCGAAAATAAAATATAAATATCCAAATTACTATAAATTGAGTTCTCTTGGTAAAACAAAAGAGGGGATCCAAAATAAAATATAAATTTCGAAATTACAAAAAATTGAGTTCTTTTGCATAAAACCAATGTACATATCCAGAATAAAATATAAAAATCCAAATTACTAAAAATTGAGTTCTTTTTGTAAAACAAAAGTAGGGATCCAAAATAAAATATCAATTTCGAAATTACAAAAAATTGTGTTCTTTTGCATAGAACAAAAGTACGTATCGAGAATAAAATATAAATTTCAAAATTATGAAATATTGAGTTTCTTTTTGTAAAAAAACTACGAATGAAAAATAATATATCAATTTCGAAATTATTAAAAATTGAATTCTTTTGTAAAACAAAAGTACGGATCGAAAATAAAATATAAATATCCAAATTACTATAAATTGAGTTCTCTTGGTAAAACAAAAGAGGGATCCAAAATAAAATATAAATTTCGAAATTACAAAAATTGAGTTCTTTTACATAAAACCAATGTACATATCGAGAATAAAATATAAAAATCCAAATTACTAAAAATTGAGTTCTTTTTGTAAAACAAAAGTAGGGATCCAAAATAAAATATCAATTTCGAAATTACAAAAAATTGTGTTCTTTTGCATAGAAAAAAATGTACGTATCGAGAATAAAATATAAATTTCAAAATTATGAAATATTGAGTTTCTTTTTTGTAAAACAAAACTACGAATGAAAAATAATATATCAATTTCGAAATTATTAAAAATTGAATTCTTTTTGTAAAACAAAAGTACGGATCGAAAATAAAATATAAATATCCAAATTACTATAAATTGAGTTCTCTTGTTAAAACAAAAGAGGGGATCCAAAATAAAATATAAATTTCGAAATTACAAAAAATTGAGTTCTTTTGCATAAAACCAATGTACATATCCAGAATAAAATATAAAAATCCAAATTACTAAAAATTGAGTTCTTTTGTAAAACAAAAGTAGGGATCCAAAATAAAATATCAATTTCGAAATTACAAAAAATTGTGTTCTTTTGCATAGAACAAAAGTACGTATCGAGAATAAAATATAAATTTCAAAATTATGAAATATTGAGTTTCTTTTTGTAAAACAAAACTACGAATGAAAAATAATATATCAATTTCGAAATTATTAAAAATTGAATTCTTTTGTAAAACAAAAGTACTGGATCGAAAATAAAATATAAATATCCAAATTACTATAAATTGAGTTCTCTTGGTAAAACAAAAGAGGGATCCAAAATAAAATATAAATTTCGAAATTACAAAAATTGAGTTCTTTTGCATAAAACCAATGTACATATCGAGAATAAAATATAAAAATCCAAATTACTAAAAATTGAGTTCTTTTTGTAAAACAAAAGTAGGGATCCAAAATAAAATATCAATTTCAAAATTACAAAAAATTGTGTTCTTTTGCATAGAACAAAAGTACGTATAGAGAATAAAATATAAATTTCAAAATTATGAAATATTGAGTTTCTTTTTTGTAAAACAAAACTACGAATGAAAAATAATATATCAATGTCGAAATTATTTAAAATTGAATTCTTTTTGTAAAACAAAAGTACGGATCGAAAATAAAATATAAATATCCAAATTACTATAAATTGAGTTCTCTTGGTAAAACAAAAGAGGGGATCCAAAATAAAATATAAATTTCGAAATTACAAAAAATTGAGTTCTTTTGCATAAAACCAATGTACATATCCAGAATAAAATATAAAAAGCCAAATTACTAAAAATTGAGTTCTTTTTGTAAAACAAAAGTAGGGATCCAAAATAAAATATCAATTTCGAAATTACAAAAAATTGTGTTCTCTTGCATAGAACAAAAGTACGTATCGAGGATAAAATATAAATTTCAAAATTATGAAATATTGAGTTTCTTTTGTAAAACAAAACTACGAATGAAAAATAATATATCAATTTCGAAATTATTAAAAATTGAATTCTTTTGTAAAACAAAAGTACGGATCGAAAATAAAATATAAATATCCAAATTACTAAAAATTGAGTTATTTTTGTAAAACAAAAGTAGGGATCCAAAATAAAATATCAATTTCGAAATTACAAAAGTTGAGTTCTTTTCCATAGAACAAAAGTACATATCGAGAATAAAATATAAATTTCAAAATTATGAATTATTGAGTTTCTTTTTTGTAAAACAAAACTACGAATGAAAAATAATATATCAATTTCAAAATTATTAAAAATTGAATTCTTTTTGTAAAACAAAAGTACGGATCGAAAATAAAATATAAATATCCAAATTACTATAAATTGAGTTCTCTTGGTAAAACAAAAGAGGGGATCCAAAATAAAATATAAATTTCGAAATTACAAAAAATTGAGTTCTTTTGCATAAAACCAATGTACATATCCAGAATAAAATATAAAAATCCAAATTACTAAAAATTGAGTTCTTTTTGTAAAACAAAAGTAGGGATCCAAAATAAAATATCAATTTCGAAATTACAAAAAATTGTGTTCTCTTGCATAGAACAAAAGTACGTATCGAGAATAAAATATAAATTTCAAAATTATGAAATATTGAGTTTCTTTTTTGTAAAACAAAACTACGAATGAAAAATAATATATCAATTTCGAAATTATTAAAAATTGAATTCTTTTAGTAAAACAAAACTACGGATCGAAAATAAAATATAAATATCCAAATTACTAAACATTGAGTTATTTTTGTAAAATAAAAGTAGGGATCCAAAATAAAATATCAATTTCGAAATTACAAAAAGTTGAGTTCTTTTGCATAGAACAAAAGTACATATCGAGAATAAAATATAAATTTCAAAATTATGAATTATTGAGTTTCTTTTTTGTAAAACAAAACTACGAATGAAAAATAATATATCAATTTCGAAATTATTAAAAATTGAATTCTTTTTGTAAAACAAAAGTACGGATCGAAAATAAAATATAAATATCCAAATTACTATAAATTGAGTTCTCTTGGTAAAACAAAAGAGGGGATCCAAGATAAAATATAAATTTCGAAATTACAAAAAATTGAGTTCTTTTGCATAAAACCAATGTACATATCCAGAATAAAATATAAAAATCCAAATTACTAAAAATTGAGTTCTTTTTGTAAAACAAAAGTAGGGATGCAAAATAAAATATAAATTTCGAAATTACAAAAAATTGTGTTCTCTTGCATAGAACAAAAGTACGTATCGAGAATAAAATATAAATTTCAAAATTATGAAATATTGAGTTTCTTTTTTGTAAAACAAAACTACGAATGAAAAATAATATATCAATTTCGAAATTATTAAAAATTGAATTCTTTTTGTAAAACAAAAGTACGGATCGAAAATAAAATATAAATATCCAAATTACTAAAAATTGAGTTATTTTTGTAAAACAAAAGTAGGGATCCAAAATAAAATATCAATTTCGAAATTACAAAAAGTTGAGTTCTTTTGCATAGAACAAAAGTACATATCGAGAATAAAATATAAATTTCAAAATTAT
This sequence comes from Lablab purpureus, assembly GCA_030347555.1. Lineage (NCBI taxonomy): Eukaryota > Viridiplantae > Streptophyta > Magnoliopsida > Fabales > Fabaceae > Lablab > Lablab purpureus. The sequence goes on along the minus strand of CM059258.1, from coordinate 10,648,543 downwards.
GAATTATTGAGTTTCTTTTTTGTAAAACAAAACTACGAATGAAAAATAATATATCAATTTCGAAATTATTAAAAATTGAATTCTTTTTGTAAAACAAAAGTACGGATCGAAAATAAAATATAAATATCCAAATTACTATAAATTGAGTTCTCTTGGTAAAACAAAAGAGGGGATCCAAAATAAAATATAAATTTCGAAATTACAAAAAATTGATTTCTTTTGCATAAAACCAATGTACATATCGAGAATAAAATTTAAAAATCCAAATTACTAAAAATTGAGTTCTTTTTGTAAAGCAAAAGTAGGGATCCAAAATAAAATATCAATTTCGAAATTACAAAAAATTGTGTTCTTTTGCATAGAACAAAAGTACGTATCGAGAATAAAATATAAATTTCAAAATTATGAACTATTGAGTTTCTTTTTTGTAAAACAAAACTACGAATGAAAAATAATATATCAATTTCGAAATTATTAAAAATTGAATTCTTTTTGTAAAACAAAAGTACGGATCGAAAATAAAATATAAATATCCAAATTACTAAACATAGAGTTATTTTTGTAAAACAAAAGTAGGGATCCAAAATAAAATATCAATTTCGAAATTACAAAAAGTTGAGTTCTTTTGCATAGAACAAAAGTACATATCGAGAATAAAATATAAATTTCAAAATTATGAATTATTGAGTTTCTTTTTGTAAAACAAAACTACGAATGAAAAATAATATATCAATTTCGAAATTATTAAAAATTGAATTCTTTTTTTAAAACAAAACTACGGATCGAAAATAAAATATAAATATCCAAATTACTATAAATTGAGTTCTCTTGGTAAAACAAAAGAGGGGATCCAAAATAAAATATAAATTTCGAAATTACAAAAAATTGAGTTCTTTTGCATAAAACCAATGTACATATCCAGAATAAAATATAAAAATCCAAATTACTAAAAATTGAGTTCTTTTTGTAAAACAAAAGTAGGGATGCAAAATAAAATATCAATTTCGAAATTACAAAAAATTGTGTTCTTTTGCATAGAACAAAAGTACGTATCGAGAATAAAATATAAATTTCAAAATTATGAAATATTGAGTTTCTTTTTGTAAAACAAAACTACGAATGAAAAATAATATATCAATTTCGAAATTATTAAAAATTGAATTCTTTTGTAAAACAAAAGTACTGGATCGAAAATAAAATATAAATATCCAAATTACTATAAATTGAGTTCTCTTGGTAAAACAAAAGAGGCGATCCAAAATAAAATATAAATTTCGAAATTACAAAAAATTGAGTTCTTTTGCATAAAACCAATGTACATATCCAGAATAAAATATAAAAATCCAAATTACTAAAAATTGAGTTCTTTTTGTAAAACAAAAGTAGGGATGCAAAATAAAATATCAATTTCGAAATTACAAAAAATTGTGTTCTTTTGCATAGAACAAAAGTACGTATCGAGAATAAAATATAAATTTCAAAATTATGAAATATTGAGTTTCTTTTTTGTAAAACAAAACTACGAATGAAAAATAATATATCAATTTCGAAATTATTAAAAATTGAATTCTTTTTGTAAAACAAAAGTACGGATCGAAAATAAAATATAAATATCCAAATTACTATAAATTGAGTTCTCTTGTTAAAACAAAAGAGGGGATCCAAAATAAAATATAAATTTCGAAATTACAAAAAATTGAGTTCTTTTGCATAAAACCAATGTACATATCCAGAATAAAATATAAAAATCCAAATTACTAAAAATTGAGTTCTTTTGTAAAACAAAAGTAGGGATCCAAAATAAAATATCAATTTCGAAATTACAAAAAATTGTGTTCTTTTGCATAGAACAAAAGTACGTATCGAGAATAAAATATAAATTTCAAAATTATGAAATATTGAGTTTCTTTTTGTAAAACAAAACTACGAATGAAAAATAATATATCAATTTCGAAATTATTAAAAATTGAATTCTTTTGTAAAACAAAAGTACGGATCGAAAATAAAATATAAATATCCAAATTACTATAAATTGAGTTCTCTTGGTAAAACAAAAGAGGGGATCCAAAATAAAATATAAATTTCGAAATTACAAAAAATTGAGTTCTTTTGCATAAAACCAATGTACATATCGAGAATAAACTATAAAAATCCAAATTACTAAAAATTGAAATCTTTTTGTAAAACAAAAGTAGGGATCCAAAATAAAATATCAATTTCGAAATTACAAAAAATTGTGTTCTCTTTGCATAGAAGAAAAGTACGTATCGAGAATAAAATATAAATTTCAAAATTATGAAATATTGAGTTTCTTTTTTGTAAAACAAAACTACGAATGAAAAATAATATATCAATTTCGAAATTATTAAAAATTGAATTCTTTTTGTAAAACAAAACTACGGATCGAAAATAAAATATAAATATCCAAATTACCATAAATTGAGTTCTCTTGGTAAAACAAAAGAGGGGATCCAAAATAAAATATAAAGTTCGAAATTACAAAAAATTGAGTTCTTTTGCATAAAACCAATGTACATATCGAGAATAAAATATAAAAATCCAAATTACTAAAAATTGAGTTCTTTTTGTAAAACAAAAGTAGGGATCCAAAATAAAATATCAATTTCGAAATTACAAAAAATTGTGTTCTTTTGCATAGAACAAAAGTACGTATGGATAATAAAATATAAATTTCAAAATTATGAAATATTGAGTTTCTTTTTTGTAAAACAAAACTACGAATGAAAAATAATATATCAATTTCGAAATTATTAAAAATTGAATTCTTTTTGTAAAACAAAAGTACGGATCGAAAATAAAATATAAATATCCAAATTACTATATATTGAGGTCTCTTGGTAAAACAAAAGAGGGGATCCAAAATAAAATATAAATTTCGAAATTACAAAAAATTGAGTTCTTTTGCATAAAACCAATGTACATATCGAGAATAAACTATAAAAATCCAAATTACTAAAAATTGAAATCTTTTTGTAAAACAAAAGTAGGGATCCAAAATAAAATATCAATTTCGAAATTACAAAAAATTGTGTTCTTTTGCATAGAAGAAAAGTACGTATCGAGAATAAAATATAAATTTCAAAATTATGAAATATTGAGTTTCTTTTTGTAAAACAAAACTACGAATGAAAAATAATATATCAATTTCGAAATTATTAAAAATTGAATTCTTTTTGTAAAACAAAAGTACGGATCGAAAATAAAATATAAATATCCAAATTACTATAAATTGAGTTCTCTTGGTAAAACAAAAGAGGGGATCCAAAATAAAATATAAAGTTCGAAATTACAAAAAATTGAGTTCTTTTGCATAAAACCAATGTACATATCGAGAATAAAATATAAAAATCCAAATTACTAAAAATTGAGTTCTTTTGTAAAACAAAAGTAGGGATCCAAAATAAAATATCAATTTCGAAATTACAAAAATTGTGTTCTTTTGCATAGAACAAAAGTACGTATGGATAATAAAATATAAATTTCAAAATTATGAAATATTGAGTTTCTTTTTGTAAAACAAAACTACGAATGAAAAATAATATATCAATTTCGAAATTATTAAAAATTGAATTCTTTTTGTAAAACAAAAGTACGGATCGAAAATAAAATATAAATATCCAAATTACTATATATTGAGGTCTCTTGGTAAAACAAAAGAGGGGATCCAAAATAAAATATAAATTTCGAAATTACAAAAAGTTGAGTTCTTTTGCATTAAACCAACGTACATATCGAGAATAAAATATAAAAATCCAAATTACTAAAAATTGAGTTCTTTTTGTAAAACAAAAGTAGGGATCCAAAATAAAATATCAATTTCGAAATTACAAAAAATTGTGTTCTTTTGCATAGAACAAAAGTACGTATCGAGAATAAAACATAAATTTCAAAATTATGAACTATTGAGTTTCTTTTTTGTAAAACAAAACTACGAATGAAAAATAATATATCAATTTCGAAATTATTAAAAATTGAATTCTTTTTGTAAAACAAAAGTACGGATCGAAAATAAAATATAAATATCCAAATTACTATAAATTGAGTTATCTTGGTAAAACAAAAGAGGGGATCCAAAATAAAATATAAATTTCGAAATTACAAAAAATTGAGTTCTTTTGCATAAAACCAATGTACATATCGAGAATAAAATATAAAAATCCAAATTACTAAAAATTGAGTTCTTTTGTAAAACAAAAGTAGGGATCCAAAATAAAATATCAATTTCGAAATTACAAAAAATTGTGTTCTTTTGCATAGAACAAAAGTACGTATCAAGAATAAAATATAAATTTCAAAATTATGAAATATTGAGTTTCTTTTTTGTAAAACAAAACTACGAATGAAAAATAATATATCAATTTCGAAATTATTAAAAATTGAATTCTTTTTGTAAAACAAAAGTACGGATCGAAAATAAAATATAAATATCCAAATTACTATAAATTGAGTTCTCTTGGTAAAACAAAAGAGGGGATCCAAAATAAAATATAAATTTCGAAATTACAAAAAATTGAGTTCTTTTGCATAAAACCAATGTACATATCGAGAATAAACTATAAAAATCCAAATTACTAAAAATTGAAATCTTTTTGTAAAACAAAAGTAGGGATCCAAAATAAAATATCAATTTCGAAATTACAAAAAATTGTGTTCTTTTGCATAGTAGAAAAGTACGTATCGAGAATAAAATATAAATTTCAAAATTATGAAATATTGAGTTTCTTTTTTGTAAAACAAAACTACGAATGAAAAATAATATATCAATTTCGAAATTATTAAAAATTGAATTCTTTTTGTAATACAAAAGTACGGATCGAAAATAAAATATAAATATCCAAATTACTATATATTGAGGTCTCTTGGTAAAACAAAAGAGGGGATCCAAAATAAAATATAAATTTCGAAATTACAAAAAGTTGAGTTCTCTTGCATTAAACCAATGTACATATCGAGAATAAAATATAAAAATCCAAATTACTAAAAATTGATTTCTTTTTGTAAAACAAAAGTAGGGATCCAAAATAAAATATCAATTTCGAAATTACAAAAAATTGTGTTCTTTTGCATAGAACAAAAGTACGTATCGAGAATAAAACATAAATTTCAAAATTATGAACTATTGAGTTTCTTTTTTGTAAAACAAAACTACGAATGAAAAATAATATATCAATTTCGAAATTATTAAAAATTGAATTCTTTTTGTAAAACAAAAGTACGGATCGAAAATAAAATATAAATATCCAAATTACTAAACATTGAGTTATTTTTGTAAAACAAAAGTAGGGATCCAAAATAAAATATCAATTTCGAAATTACAAAAAGTTGAGTTCTTTTGCATAGAACAAAAGTACATATCGAGAATAAAATATAAATTTCAAAATTATGAATTATTGAGTTTCTTTTTTGTAAAACAAAACTACGAATGAAAAATAATATATCAATTTCGTAATTATTAAAAATTGAATTCTTTTGTAAAACAAAAGTACGGATCGAAAATAAAATATAAATATCCAAATTACTATAAATTGAGTTCTCTTGGTAAAACAAAAGAGGGATCCAAAATAAAATATAAATTTCGAAATTACAAAAAATTGAGTTCTTTTGCATAAAACCAATGTACATATCCAGAATAAAATATAAAAATCCAAATTACTAAAAATTGAGTTCTTTTTGTAAAACAAAAGTAGGGATCCAAAATAAAATATCAATTTCGAAATTACAAAAAATTGTGTTCTTTTGCATAGAACAAAAGTACGTATCGAGAATAAAATATAAATTTCAAAATTATGAACTATTGAGTTTCTTTTTTGTAAAACAAAACTACGAATGAAAAATAATATATCAATTTCGAAATTATTAAAAATTGAATTCTTTTTGTAAAACAAAAGTACGGATCGAAAATAAAATATAAATATCCAAATTACTAAACATTGAGTTATTTTTGTAAAACAAAAGTAGGGATCCAAAATAAAATATCAATTTCGAAATTACAAAAGTTGAGTTCTTTTGCATAGAACAAAAGTACATATCGAGAATAAAATATAAATTTCAAAATTATGAATTATTGAGTTTCTTTTTGTAAAACAAAACTACTGAATGAAAAATAATATATCAATTTCGAAATTATTAAAAATTGAATTCTTTTTGTAAAACAAAAGTACTGGATCGAAAATAAAATATAAATATCCAAATTACTATAAATTGAGTTCTCTTGGTAAAACAAAAGAGGGGATCCAAAATAAAATATCAATTTCGAAATTACAAAAATTGAGTTCTTTTGCATAAAACCAATGTACATACCGAGAATAAAATGTAAAAATCCAAATTACTAAAAATTGAGTTCTTTTGTAAAACAAAAGTAGGGATCCAAAATAAAATATCAATTTCGAAATTACAAAAATTGTGTTCTTTTGCATAGAACAAAAGTACGTATCGAGAATAAAATATAAATTTCAAAATTATCAAATATTGAGTTTCTTTTTGTAAAACAAAACTACGAATGAAAAATAATATATCAATTTCGAAATTATTAAAAATTGAATTCTTTTGTAAAACAAAAGTACTGGATCGAAAATAAAATATAAATATCCAAATTACTATAAATTGAGTTCTCTTGGTAAAACAAAAGAGGGATCCAAAATAAAATATAAATTTCGAAATTACAAAAATTGAGTTCTTTTGCATAAAACCAATGTACATATCGAGAATAAAATATAAAAATCCAAATTACTAAAAATTGAGTTCTTTTGTAAAACAAAAGTAGGGATCCAAAATAAAATATCAATTTCGAAATTACAAAAATTGTGTTCTTTTGCATAGAACAAAAGTACGTATCGAGAATAAAATATAAATTTCAAAATTATGAAATATTGAGTTTCTTTTTTGTAAAACAAAACTACGAATGAAAAATAATATATCAATTTCGAAATTACTAAAAATTGAATTCTTTTTGTAAAACAAAAGTACGGATCGAAAATAAAATATAAATATCCAAATTACTATAAATTGAGTTCTCTTGGTAAAACAAAAGAGGGGATCCAAAATAAAATATCAATTTCGAAATTACAAAAAATTGAGTTCTTTTGCATAAAACCAATGTACATACCGAGAATAAAATGTAAAAATCCAAATTACTAAAAATTGAGTTCTTTTTGTAAAACAAAAGTAGGGATCCAAAATAAAATATCAATTTCGAAATTACAAAAATTGTGTTCTTTTGCATAGAACAAAAGTACGTGATCGAGAATAAAATATAAATTTCAAAATTATGAAATATTGAGTTTCTTTTTTGTAAAAGAAAACTAGGAATGAAAAATAATATATCAATTTCGAAATTATTAAAAATTGAATTCTTTTTGTAAAACAAAAGTACGGATCGAAAATAAAATATAAATATCCAAATTACTATAAATTGAGTTCTCTTGGTAAAACAAAAGAGGGGATCCAAAATAAAATATAAATTTCGAAATTACAAAAAATTGAGTTCTTTTGCATAAAACCAATGTACATATCGAGAATAAAATATAAAAATCCAAATTACTAAAAATTGTGTTCTTTTGTAAAACAAAAGTAGGGATCCAAAATAAAATATCAATTTCGAAATTACAAAAATTGTGTTCTTTTGCATAGAACAAAAGTACGTATCGAAAATAAAATATCAATTTCAAAATTATGAAATATTGAGTTTCTTTTTTGTAAAACAAAACTACGAATGAAAAATAATATATCAATTTCGAAATTATTAAAAATTGAATTCTTTTTGTAAAACAAAAGTACGGATCGAAAACAAAACATAAATATCCAAATTACTATAAATTGAGTTCTCTTGGTAAAACAAAAGAGGGGATCCAAAGTAAAATATAAATTTCGAAATTACAAAAAATTGAGTTCTTTTGCATAAAACCAATGTACATATCGAGAGTAAAATATAAAAATCCAAATTACTAAAAATTGAGTTCTTTTTGTAAAACAAAAGTAGGGATCCAAAATAAAATATCAATTTCGAAATTACAAAAAATTGTGTTCTTTTGCATAGAACAAAAGTACGTATCGAGAATAAAATATCAATTTCAAAATTATGAAATATTGAGTTTCTTTTTTGTAAAACAAAACTACGAATGAAAAATAATATATCAATTTCGAAATTATTAAAAATTGAATTCTTTTTGTAAAACAAAAGTACGGATCGAGAATAAAATATAAATATCCAAATTACTATAAATTGAGTTCTCTTGGTAAAACAAAAGAGGGGATCCAAAATAAAATATCAATTTCGAAATTACAAAAAATTGAGTTCTTTTGCATAAAACCAATGTACATACCGAGAATAAAATGTAAAAATCCAAATTACTAAAAATTGAGTTCTTTTTGTAAAACAAAAGTAGGGATCCAAAATAAAATATCAATTTCGAAATTACAAAAATTGTGTTCTTTTGCATAGAACAAAAGTACGTATCGAGAATAAAATATAAATTTCAAAATTATGAAATATTGAGTTTCTTTTTTGTAAAAGAAAACTAGGAATGAAAAATAATATATCAATTTCGAAATTATTAAAAATTGAATTCTTTTTGTAAAACAAAAGTACGGATCGAAAATAAAATATAAATATCCAAATTACTATAAATTGAGTTCTCTTGGTAAAACAAAAGAGGGATCCAAAATAAAATATAAATTTCGAAATTACAAAAAATTGAGTTCTTTTGCATAAAACCAATGTACATATCGAGAATAAAATATAAAAATCCAAATTACTAAAAATTGAGTTCTTTTGTAAAACAAAAGTAGGGATCCAAAATAAAATATCAATTTCGAAATTACAAAAATTGTGTTCTTTTGCATAGAACAAAAGTACGTATCGAAAATAAAATATCAATTTCAAAATTATGAAATATTGAGTTTCTTTTTGTAAAACAAAACTACGAATGAAAAATAATATATCAATTTCGAAATTATTAAAAATTGAATTCTTTTGTAAAACAAAAGTACTGGATCGAAAACAAAACATAAATATCCAAATTACTATAAATTGAGTTCTCTTGGTAAAACAAAAGAGGGATCCAAAGTAAAATATAAATTTCGAAATTACAAAAAATTGAGTTCTTTTGCATAAAACCAATGTACATATCGAGAGTAAAATATAAAAATCCAAATTACTAAAAATTGAGTTCTTTTTGTAAAACAAAAGTAGGGATCCAAAATAAAATATCAATTTCGAAATTACAAAAATTGTGTTCTTTTGCATAGAACAAAAGTACGTATCGAGAATAAAATATCAATTTCAAAATTATGAAATATTGAGTTTCTTTTTGTAAAACAAAACTACGAATGAAAAATAATATATCAATTTCGAAATTATTAAAAATTGAATTCTTTTGTAAAACAAAAGTACTGGATCGAGAATAAAATATAAATATCCAAATTACTATAAATTGAGTTCTCTTGGTAAAACAAAAGAGGGGATCCAAAATAAAATATCAATTTCGAAATTACAAAAAATTGAGTTCTTTTGCATAAAACCAATGTACATATCGAGAATAAAATATAAAAATCCAAATTACTAAAAATTGAGTTCTTTTGTAAAACAAAAGTAGGGATCCAAAATAAAATATCAATTTCGAAATTACAAAAATTGTGTTCTTTTGCATAGAACAAAAGTACGTATCGAGAATAAAATATAAATTTCAAAATTATGAAATATTGAGTTTCTTTTTTGTAAAACAAAACTACGAATGGAAAATAATATATCAATTTCGAAATTATTAAACATTGAATTCTTTTTGTAAAACAAAAGTACGGATCGAAAATAAAACATAAATATCCAAATTACTATAAATTGAGTTCTCTTGGTAAAACAAAAGAGGGGATCCAAAATAAAATATAAATTTCGAAATTACAAAAAATTGAGTTCTTTTGCATAAAACCAATGTACATATCGAGAATAAAACATAAAAATCCAAATTACTAAAAATTGAGTTCTTTTTGTAAAACAAAAGTAGGGATCCAAAATAAAATATCAATTTCGCAATTACAAAAAATTGTGTTCTTTTGCATAGAACAAAAGTACGTATCGAGAATAAAATATCAATTTCAAAATTATGAAATATTGAGTTTCTTTTTGTAAAACAAAACTACGAATGAAAAATAATATATCAATTTCGAAATTATTAAAAATTGAATTCTTTTTGTAAAACAAAAGTACGGATCGAAAATAAAATATAAATATCCAAATTACTATAAATTGAGTTCTCTTGGTAAAACAAAAGAGGGATCCAAAATAAAATATAAATTTCGAAATTACAAAAAATTGAGTTCTTTTGCATAAAACCAATGTACATACCGAGAATAAAATGTAAAAATCCAAATTACTAAAAAATTGAGTTCTTTTTGTAAAACAAAAGTAGGGATCCAAAATAAAATATCAATTTCGAAATTACAAAAAATTGTGTTCTTTTGCATAGAACAAAAGTACGTATCGAGAATAAAATATCAATTTCAAAATTATGAAATATTGAGTTTCTTTTTTGTAAACCAAAACTACGAATGAAAAATAATATATCAATTTCGAAATTATTAAAAATTGAATTCTTTTTATAAAACAAAAGTACGGATCGAGAATAAAATATAAATATCCAAATTACTATAAATTGAGTTCTCTTGGTAAAACAAAAGAGGGGATCCAAAATAAAATATCAATTTCGAAATTACAAAAAATTGAGTTCTTTTGCATAAAACCAATGTACATACCGAGAATAAAATGTAAAAATCCAAATTACTAAAAAATTGAGTTCTTTTTGTAAAACAAAAGTAGGGATCCAAAATAAAATATCAATTTCGAAATTACAAAAAATTGTGTTCTTTTGCATAGAACAAAAGTACGTGTCGAGAATAAAATATCAATTTCAAAATTATGAAATATTGAGTTTCTTTTTTGGAAACCAAAACTACGAATGAAAAATAATATATCAATTTCGAAATTATTAAAAATTGAATTCTTTTTGTAAAACAAAAGTACGGATCGAGAATAAAATATAAATATCCAAATTACTATAAATTGAGTTCTCTTGGTAAAACAAAAGAGGGGATCCAAAATAAAATATCAATTTCGAAAATACAAAAAATTGAGTTCTTTTGCATAAAACCAATGTACATACCGAGAATAAAATGTAAAAATCCAAATTACTAAAAAATTGAGTTCTTTTTGTAAAACAAAAGTAGGGATCCAAAATAAAATATCAATTTCGAAATTACAAAAAATTGTGTTCTTTTGCATAGAACAAAAGTACGTATCGAGAATAAAATATAACTTTGAAAATTATGAAATATTGAGTTTCTTTTTGTAAAACAAAACTACGAATGAAAAATAATATATCAATTTCGAAATTATTAAAAATTGAATTCTTTTTGTAAAACAAAAGTACGGATCGAAAATAAAATATAAATATCCAAATTACTATAAATTGAGTTCTCTTGGTAAAACAAAAGAGGGGATCCAAAATAAAATATAAATTTCGAAATTACAAAAAATTGAGTTCTTTTGCATAAAACCAATGTACATATCGAGAATAAAATATAAAATTCCAAATTACTAAAAATTGAGTTCTTTTTGTAAAACAAAAGTAGGGATCCAAAATAAAATATCAATTTCAAAATTACAAAAAATTGTGTTCTTTTGCATAGAACAAAAGTACGTATCGAGAATAAAATATAAATTTCAAAATTATGAAATATTGAGTTTCTTTTTGTAAAACAAAACTACGAATGAAAAATAATATATCAATTTCGAAATTATTAAAAATTGAATTCTTTTTGTAAAACAAAAGTACTGGATCGAAAATAAAATATAAATATCCAAATTACTATAAATTGAGTTCTCTTGGTAAAACAAAAGAGGGGATCCAAAATAAAATATAAATTTCGAAATTACAAAAATTGAATTCTTTTGCATAAAACCAATGTACATATCGAGAATAAAATATAAAAATCCAAATTACTAAAAATTGAGTTCTTTTTCTAAAACAAAAGTAGGGATCCAAAATAAAATATCAATTTCAAAATTACAAAAAATTGTGTTGTTTTGCATAGAACAAAAGTACGTATCGAGAATAAAATATAAATTTCAAAATTATGAAATATTGAGTTTCTTTTTTGTAAAAAAAAACTACGAATGAAAAATAATATATCAATTTCGAAATTATTAAAAATTGAATTCTTTTTGTAAAACAAAAGTACGGATCGAAAATAAAACATAAATATCCAAATTACTATAAATTGAGTTCTCTTGGTAAAACAAAAGAGGGGATCCAAAATAAAATATAAATTTCGAAATTACAAAAAATTGAGTTCTTTTGCATAAAACCAATGTACATATCGAGAATAAAATATAAAAATCCAAATTACTAAAAATTGAGTTCTTTTTGTAAAACAAAAGTAGGGATCCAAAATAAAATATCAATTTCGAAATTACAAAAAATTTATTCTTTTGCATAGAACAAAAGTACGTATCGAGAATAAAATATCAATTTCAAAATTATGAAATATTGAGTTTCTTTTTTGTAAAACAAAACTACGAATGAAAAATAATATATCAATTTCGAAATTATTAAAAATTGAATTCTTTTTGTAAAACAAAAGTACTGGATCGAAAATAAAATATAAATATCCAAATTACTATAAATTGAGTTCTCTTGGTAAAACAAAAGAGGGGATCCAAAATAAAATATAAATTTCGAAATTACAAAAAATTGAGTTCTTTTGCATAAAACCAATGTACATATCGAGAATAAAATATAAAAATCCAAATTACTAAAAATTGAGTTCTTTTGTAAAACAAAAGTAGGGATCCAAAATAAAATATCAATTTCGAAATTACAAAAAATTGTGTTCTTTTGCATAGAACAAAAGTACGTAACGAGAATAAAATATAAATTTCAAAATTATGAAATATTGAGTTTCTTTTTTGTAAAACAAAACTACGAATGAAAAATAATATATCAATTTCGAAATTACTAAAAATTGAATTCTTTTTGTAAAACAAAAGTACGGATCGAAAATAAAATATAAATATCCAAATTACTATAAATTGAGTTCTCTTGGTAAAACAAAAGAGGGGATCCAAAATAAAATATAAATTTCGAAATTACAAAAAATTGAATTCTTTTGCATAAAACCAATGTACATATCGAGAATAAAATATAAAAATCCAAATTACTAAAAATTGAGTTCTTTTTCTAAAACAAAAGTAGGGATCCAAAATAAAATATCAATTTCAAAATTACAAAAAATTGTGTTGTTTTGCATAGAACAAAAGTACGTATCGAGAATAAAATATAAATTTCAAAATTATGAAATATTGATTTTCTTTTTTGTAAAACAAAACTACGAATGAAAAATAATATATCAATTTCGAAATTATTAAAAATTGAATTCTTTTTGTAAAACAAAAGTACTGGATCGAAAATAAAATATAAATATCCAAATTACTATAAATTGAGTTCTCTTGGTAAAACAAAAGAGGGATCCAAAATAAAATATAAATTTCGAAATTACAAAAAATTGAGTTCTTTTGCATAAAACCAATGTACATATCGAGAATAAAATATAAAAATCCAAATTACTAAAAATTGAGTTCTTTTTGTAAAACAAAAGTAGGGATCCAAAATAAAATATCAATTTCGAAATTACAAAAATTGTGTTCTTTTGCATAGAACAAAAGTACGTAATCGAGAATAAAATATAAATTTCAAAATTATGAAATATTGAGTTTCTTTTTGTAAAACAAAACTACGAATGAAAAATAATATATCAATTTCGAAATTATTAAAAATTGAATTCTTTTGTAAAACAAAAGTACTGGATCGAAAATAAAATATAAATATCCAAATTACTATAAATTGAGTTCTCTTGGTAAAACAAAAGAGGGGATCCAAAATAAAATATAAATTTCGAAATTACAAAAATTGAGTTCTTTTGCATAAAACCAATGTACATATCGAGAATAAAATATAAAAATCCAAATTACTAAAAATTGAGTTCTTTTCTAAAACAAAAGTAGGGATCCAAAATAAAATATCAATTTCAAAATTACAAAAATTGTGTTCTTTTGCATAGAACAAAAGTACGTATCGAGAATAAAATATAAATTTCAAAATTATGAAATATTGAGTTTCTTTTTGTAAAACAAAACTACGAATGAAAAATAATATATCAATTTCGAAATTATTAAAAATTGAATTCTTTTGTAAAACAAAAGTACTGGATCGAAAATAAAATATAAATATCCAAATTACTATAAATTGAGTTCTCTTGGTAAAACAAAAGAGGGGATCCAAAATAAAATATCAATTTCGAAATTACAAAAAATTGAGTTCTTTTGCATAAAACCAATGTACATATCGAGAATAAAATATAAAAATCCAAATTACTAAAAATTGAGTTCTTTTTGTAAAACAAAAGTAGGGATCCAAAATAAAATATCAATTTCGAAATTACAAAAATTGTGTTCTTTTGCATAGAACAAAAGTACGTATCGAGAATAAAATATAACTTTCAAAATTATGAAATATTGAGTTTCTTTTTGTAAAACAAAACTACGAATGAAAAATAATATATCAATTTCGAAATTATTAAAAATTGAATTCTTTTTGTAAAACAAAAGTACTGGATCGAAAATAAAATATAAATATCCAAATTACTATAAATTGAGTTCTCTTGGTAAAACAAAAGAGGGGATCCAAAATAAAATATAAATTTCGAAATTACAAAAATTGAGTTCTTTTGCATAAAACCAATGTACATATCGAGAATAAAATATAAAAATCCAAATTACTAAAAATTGAGTTCTTTTTGTAAAACAAAAGTAGGGATCCAAAATAAAATATCAATTTCGAAATTACAAAAATTGTGTTCTTTTGCATAGAACAAAAGTACGTATCGAGAATAAAATATAAATTTCAAAATTATGAAATATTGAGTTTCTTTTTGTAAAACAAAACTACGAATGAAAAATAATATATCAATTTCGAAATTATTAAAAATTGAATTCTTTTTGTAAAACAAAAGTACTGGATCGAAAATAAAATATAAATATCCAAATTACTATAAATTGAGTTCTCTTGGTAAAACAAAAGAGGGGATCCAAAATAAAATATAAATTTCGAAATTACAAAAATTGAGTTCTTTTGCATAAAACCAATGTACATATCGAGAATAAAATATAAAAATCCAAATTACTAAAAATTGAGTTCTTTTTGTAAAACAAAAGTAGGGATCCAAAATAAAATATCAATTTCGAAATTACAAAAATTGTGTTCTTTTGCATAGAACAAAAGTACGTATCGAGAATAAAATATAAATTTCAAAATTATGAAATATTGAGTTTCTTTTTGTAAAACAAAACTACGAATGAAAAATAATATATCAATTTCGAAATTATTAAAATTGAATTCTTTTTGTAAAACAAAAGTACTGGATCGAAAATAAAATATAAATATCCAAATTACTATAAATTGAGTTCTCTTGGTAAAACAAAAGAGGGATCCAAAATAAAATATAAATTTCGAAATTACAAAAAATTGAGTTCTTTTGCATAAAACCAATGTACATATCGAGAATAAAATATAAAAATCCAAATTACTAAAAATTGAGTTCTTTTTGTAAAACAAAAGTAGGGATCCAAAATAAAATATCAATTTCGAAATTACAAAAATTGTGTTCTTTTGCATAGAACAAAAGTACGTGATCGAGAATAAAATATAAATTTCAAAATTATGAAATATTGAGTTTCTTTTTGTAAAACAAAACTACGAATGAAAAATAATATATCAATTTCGAAATTATTAAAAATTGAATTCTTTTTGTAAAACAAAAGTACTGGATCGAAAATAAAATATAAATATCCAAATTACTATAAATTGAGTTCTCTTGGTAAAACAAAAGAGGGGATCCAAAATAAAATATAAATTTCGAAATTACAAAAATTGAGTTCTTTTGCATAAAAACCAATGTACATATCGAGAATAAAATATAAAATCCAAATTACTAAAAATTGAGTTCTTTTGTAAAACAAAAGTAGGGATCCAAAATAAAATATCAATTTCGAAATTACAAAAATTGTGTTCTTTTGCATAGAACAAAAGTACGTATCGAGAATAAAATATAAATTTCAAAATTATGAAATATTGAGTTTCTTTTTGTAAAACAAAACTACGAATGAAAAATAATATATCAATTTCGAAATTATTAAAAATTGAATTCTTTTGTAAAACAAAAGTACTGGATCGAAAATAAAATATAAATATCCAAATTACTATAAATTGAGTTCTCTTGGTAAAACAAAAGAGGGGATCCAAAATAAAATATAAATTTCGAAATTACAAAAAATTGAGTTCTTTTGCATAAAACCAATGTACATATCGAGAATAAAATATAAAAATCCAAATTACTAAAAATTGAGTTCTTTTTGTAAAACAAAAGTAGGGATCCAAAATAAAATATCAATTTCGAAATTACAAAAATTGTGTTCTTTTGCATAGAACAAAAGTACGTGATCGAGAATAAAATATAAATTTCAAAATTATGAAATATTGAGTTTCTTTTTGTAAAACAAAACTACGAATGAAAAATAATATATCAATTTCGAAATTATTAAAAATTGAATTCTTTTTGTAAAACAAAAGTACGGATCGAAAATAAAATATAAATATCCAAATTACTATAAATTGAGTTCTCTTGGTAAAACAAAAGAGGGGATCCAAAATAAAATATAAATTTCGAAATTACAAAAATTGAGTTCTTTTGCATAAAACCAATGTACATATCGAGAATAAAATATAAAAATCCAAATTACTAAAAATTGAGTTCTTTTTGTAAAACAAAAGTAGGGATCCAAAATAAAATATCAATTTCGAAATTACAAAAATTGTGTTCTTTGCATAGAACAAAAGTACGTGATCGAGAATAAAATATAAATTTCAAAATTATGAAATATTGAGTTTCTTTTTGTAAAACAAAACTACTGAATGAAAAATAATATATCAATTTCGAAATTATTAATAATTGAATTCTTTTTGTAAAACAAAAGTACTGGATCGAAAATAAAATATAAATATCCAAATTACTATAAATTGAGTTCTCTTGGTAAAACAAAAGAGGGGATCCAAAATAAAATATAAATTTCGAAATTACAAAAAATTGAGTTCTTTTGCATAAAACCAATGTACATATCGAGAATAAAATATAAAAATCCAAATTACTAAAAATTGAGTTCTTTTGTAAAACAAAAGTAGGGATCCAAAATAAAATATCAATTTCGAAATTACAAAAATTGTGTTCTTTTGCATAGAACAAAAGTACGTATCGAGAATAAAATATAAATTTCAAAATTATGAAATATTGAGTTTCTTTTTGTAAAACAAAACTACGAATGAAAAATAATATATCAATTTCGAAATTATTAAAAATTGAATTCTTTTTGTAAAACAAAAGTACTGGATCGAAAATAAAATATAAATATCCAAATTACTAAAAATTGAGTTATTTTTGTAAAACAAAAGTAGGGATCCAAAATAAAATATCAATTTCGAAATTACAAAAGTTGAGTTCTTTTGCATAGAACAAAAGTACATATCGAGAATAAAATATAAATTTCAAAATTATGAAATATTGAGTTTCTTTTTGTAAAACAAAACTACGAATGAAAAATAATATATCAATTTCGAAATTATTAAAAATTGAATTCTTTTTGTAAAACAAAAGTACTGGATCGAAAATAAAATATAAATATCCAAATTACTATAAATTGAGTTCTCTTTGTCAAATAAAAGTAGCGGATCC
This sequence comes from Lablab purpureus, assembly GCA_030347555.1. Classification (NCBI taxonomy): domain Eukaryota; kingdom Viridiplantae; phylum Streptophyta; class Magnoliopsida; order Fabales; family Fabaceae; genus Lablab; species Lablab purpureus. Next base: position 10,630,690 of record CM059258.1, on the reverse strand, counting down.
AAAATAAAATATAAATTTCGAAATTACAAAAAATTGAGTTCTTTTGCATAAAACCAAAGTACATATCGAGAATAAAATATAAATATCCAACTTACTAAAATTTGAGTTCTTTTTGTAAAACAAAAGTAGGGATCCAAAATAAAATATCAATTTCGAAATTACAAAAAATTGAGTTCTTTTGCATAGAACAAAAGTACGTATCGAGAATAAAATATAAATTTCAAAATTATGAAATATTGAGTTTCTTTTTGTAAAACAAAACTACGAATGAAAAATAATATATCAATTTCGAAATTATTAAAAATTGAATTCTTTTGTAAAACAAAAGTACGGATCGAAAATAAAATATAAATATCCAAATTACTATAAATTGAGTTCTCTTGGTAAAACAAAAGAGGGGATCCAAAATAAAATATCAATTTCGAAATTACAAAAAATTGAGTTCTTTTGCATAAAACCAATGTACATATCGAGAATAAAATATAAAAATCCAAATTACTAAAAATTGAGTTCTTTTGTAAAACAAAAGTAGGGATCCAAAATAAAATATCAATTTCGAAATTACAAAAATTGTGTTCTTTTGCATAGAACAAAAGTACGTATCGAGAATAAAATATAAATTTCAAAATTATGAAATATTGAGTTTCTTTTTGTAAAACAAAACTACGAATGAAAAATAATATATCAATTTCGAAATTATTAAAATTGAATTCTTTTTGTAAAACAAAAGTACTGGATCGAAAATAAAATATAAATATCCAAATTACTATAAATTGAGTTCTCTTGGTAAAACAAAAGAGGGATCCAAAATAAAATATAAATTTCGAAATTACAAAAATTGAGTTCTTTTGCATAAAACCAATGTACATATCGAGAATAAAATATAAAAATCCAAATTACTAAAAATTGAGTTCTTTTGTAAAACAAAAGTAGGGATCCAAAATAAAATATCAATTTCGAAATTACAAAAATTGTGTTCTTTGCATAGAACAAAAGTACGTGATCGAGAATAAAATATAAATTTCAAAATTATGAAATATTGAGTTTCTTTTTGTAAAACAAAACTACGAATGAAAAATAATATATCAATTTCGAAATTATTAATAATTGAATTCTTTTGTAAAACAAAAGTACTGGATCGAAAATAAAATATAAATATCCAAATTACTATAAATTGAGTTCTCTTGGTAAAACAAAAGAGGGGATCCAAAATAAAATATAAATTTCGAAATTACAAAAAATTGAGTTCTTTGCATAAAACCAATGTACATATCGAGAATAAAATATAAAAATCCAAATTACTAAAAATTGAGTTCTTTTGTAAAACAAAAGTAGGGATCCAAAATAAAATATCAATTTCGAAATTACAAAAATTGTGTTCTTTTGCATAGAACAAAAGTACGTATCGAGAATAAAATATAAATTTCAAAATTATGAAATATTGAGTTTCTTTTTGTAAAACAAAACTACGAATGAAAAATAATATATCAATTTCGAAATTATTAAAAATTGAATTCTTTTGTAAAACAAAAGTACTGGATCGAAAATAAAATATAAATATCCAAATTACTAAAAATTGAGTTATTTTTGTAAAACAAAAAGTAGGGATCCAAAATAAAATATCAATTTCGAAATTACAAAAAGTTGAGTTCTTTTGCATAGAACAAAAGTACATATCGAGAATAAAATATAAATTTCAAAATTATGAATTATTGAGTTTCTTTTTTGTAAAACAAAACTACGAATGAAAAATAATATATCAATTTCGAAATTATTAAAAATTGAATTCTTTTTGTAAAACAAAAGTACGGATCGAAAATAAAATATAAATATCCAAATTACTATAAATTGAGTTCTCTTTGTCAAATAAAAGTACGGATCCAAAATAAAATAAAAATTTCGAAATTACAAAAAATTGAGTTCTTTTGCATAAAACCAAAGTACATATCGAGAATAAAATATAAATATGCAACTTACTAAAATTTGAGTTCTTTTTGTAAAACAAAAGTAGGGATCCAAAATAAAATATCAATTTCGAAATTACAAAAAATTGTGTTCTTTTGCATAGAACAAAAGTACGTATCGAGAATAAAATATAAATTTCAAAATTATGAAATATTGAGTTTCTTTTTTGTAAAACAAAACTACGAATGAAAAATAATATATCAATTTTGAAATTATTAAAAATTGAATTCTTTTTGTAAAACAAAAGTACGGATCGAAAATAAAATATAAATATCCAAATTACTAAAAATTGAGTTCTCTTGGTAAAACAAAAGGGGGGATCCAAAATAAAATATCAATTTCGAAATTACAAAAAATTGAGTTCTTTTGCATAAAACCAATGTACATATCGAGAATAAAATATAAAAATCCAAATTACTAAAAATTGAGTTCTTTTTGTAAAACAAAAGTAGGGATCCAAAATAAAATATCAATTTTGAAATTACAAAAATTGTGTTCTTTTGCATAGAACAAAAGTACGTATCGAGAATAAAATATAAATTTCAAAATTATGAAATATTGAGTTTCTTTTTGTAAAACAAAACTACGAATGAAAAATAATATATCAATTTCGAAATTATTAAAAATTGAATTCTTTTTGTAAAACAAAAGTACGGATCGAAAATAAAATATAAATATCCAAATTACTATAAATTGAGTTCTCTTGGTAAAACAAAAGAGGGGATCCAAAATAAAATATAAATTTCGAAATTACAAAAATTGAGTTCTTTTGCATAAAACCAATGTACATATCGAGAATAAAATATAAAAATCCAAATTACTAAAAATTGAGTTCTTTTTGTAAAACAAAAGTAGGGATCCAAAATAAAATATCAATTTCGAAATTACAAAAATTGTGTTCTTTTGCATAGAACAAAAGTACGTGATCGAGAATAAAATATAAATTTCAAAATTATGAAATATTGAGTTTCTTTTTGTAAAACAAAACTACGAATGAAAAATAATATATCAATTTCGAAATTATTAAAAATTGAATTCTTTTTGTAAAACAAAAGTACGGATCGAAAATAAAATATAAATATCCAAATTACTAAAAATTGAGTTCTCTTGGTAAAACAAAAGAGGGGATCCAAAATAAAATATCAATTTCGAAATTACAAAAAATTGAGTTCTTTTGCATAAAACCAATGTACATATCGAGAATAAAATATAAAAATCCAAATTACTAAAAATTGAGTTCTTTTTGTAAAATAAAAGTAGGGATCCAAAATAAAATATCAATTTCGAAATTACAAAAAATTGTGTTCTTTTGCATAAAACAAAAGTAGGTATCGAGAATAAAATATAAATTTCAAAATTATGAAATATTGAGTTTCTTTTTTGTAAAACAAAACTACGAATGAAAAATAATATATCAATTTCGAAATTATTAAAAATTGAATTCTTTTTGTAAAACAAAAGTACTGGATCGAAAATAAAATATAAATATCCAAATTACTAAAAATTGAGTTATTTTTGTAAAACAAAAGTAGGGATCCAAAATAAAATATCAATTTCGAAATTACAAAAGTTGAGTTCTTTTGCATAGAACAAAAGTACATATCGAGAATAAAATATAAATTTCAAAATTATGAATTATTGAGTTTCTTTTTGTAAAACAAAACTACGAATGAAAAATAATATATCAATTTCGAAATTATTAAAAATTGAATTCTTTTTGTAAAACAAAAGTACGGATCGAAAATAAAATATAAATATCCAAATTACTATAAATTGAGTTCTCTTTGTCAAATAAAAGTACGGATCCAAAATAAAATAAAAATTTCGAAAT
>CM059258.1:10582692-10626794 GCA_030347555.1 Lablab purpureus | reverse complement strand
ATCGAAAAATAAAATATAAATATCCAAATTACTATAAATTGAGTTCTCTTGGTAAAACAAAAGAGGGATCAAAAATAAAATATCAATTTCGAAATTACAAAAAATTGAGTTCTTTTGCATAAAACCAATGTACATATCGAGAATAAAATATAAAAATCCAAATTACTAAAAATTGAGTTCTTTTGTAAAAGAAAAGTAGGGATCCAAAATAAAATATCAATTTCGAAATTACAAAAATTGTGTTCTTTTGCATAGAACAAAAGTACGTATCGAGAATAAAATATAAATTTCAAAATTATGAAATATTGAGTTTCTTTTTTGTAAAACAAAACTACGAATGAAAAATAATATATCAATTTCGAAATTATTAAAAATTGAATTCTTTTTGTAAAACAAAAGTACTGATCGAAAATAAAATATAAATATCCAAATTACTATAAATTGAGTTCTCTTTGTAAAACAAAAGAGGGGATCCAAAATAAAATATAAATTTCGAAATTACAAAAAATTGAGTTCTTTTGCATAAAACCAATGTACATATCGAGAATAAAATATAAAAATCCAAATTACTAAAATTGAGTTCTTTTTGTAAAACAAAAGTAGGGATCCAAAATAAAATATCAATTTCGAAATTACAAAAATTGTGTTCTTTTGCATAGAACAAAAGTACGTATCGAGAATAAAATTATGAAATATTGAGTTTCTTTTTCGTAAAACAAAACTACGAATGAAAAATAATATATCAATTTCGAAATTATTAAAAATTGAATTCTTTTTGTAAAACAAAAGTACGGATCGAAAATAAAATATAAATATCCAAATTACTAAAAATTGAGTTATCTTTGTAAAACAAAAGTAGGGATCCAAAATAAAATATCAATTTCGAAATTACAAAAATTGTGTTCTTTTGCATTAAACAAAAGTACATATCGAGAATAAAATATAAATTTCAAAATTACTGAAATATTGAGTTTCTTTTTGTAAAACAAAACTAGTGAATCGAAAATAATATATCAATTTTGAAATTATTAAAATTGAATTCTTTTGTAAAACAAAAGTACGGATCGAAGAATAAAATATAAATATCCAAAATTACTGATAAATTGAGTTTCTCTTTGTCAAACAAAAGTACGAATCCAAAATAAAATATAAATTTCGAAATTACAAAAAATTGAGTTCTTTTGCATAAAACCAAAGTACATGATCGAGAATAAAATATAAATATCCAACTTACTATAAATTTGAGTTCTCTTTGTAAAACAAAAGTGAGGATCCAAAATAAAATATAAATTTCAAAATTACAAAAATTGAGTTCTTTTGCATAAAACCAATGTACATATCGAGAATAAAATATAAAAATCCAAATTACTAAAAATTGAGTTCTTTTGTAAAACAAAAGTAGGGATCCAAAATAAAATATCAATTTCGAAATTACAAAATTGTGTTCTTTGCATAGAACAAAAGTACGTATCGAGAATAAAATATAAATTTCAAAATTATGAAATATTGAGTTTCTTTTGTAAAACAAAACTACGAATGAAAAATAATATATCAATTTCGAAATTATTAAAAATTGAATTCTTTTTGTAAAACAAAAGTACTGGATCGAAAAATAAAATATAAATATCCAAATTACTATAAATTGAGTTCTCTTGGTAAAACAAAAGAGGGGATCCAAAATAAAATATAAATTTCGAAATTACAAAAATTGAGTTCTTTTGCATAAAACCAATGTACATATCGAGAATAAAATATAAAAATCCAAATTACTAAAAATTGAGTTCTTTTTGTAAAACAAAAGTAGGGATCCAAAATAAAATATCAATTTCGAAATTACAAAATTGTGTTCTTTTGCAAAGAACAAAAGTACGTGATCGAGAATAAAATATAAATTTCAAAATTATGAAATATTGAGTTTCTTTTTGTAAAACAAAACTACGAATGAAAAATAATATATCAATTTCGAAATTATTAAAAATTGAATTCTTTTGTAAAACAAAAGTACTGGATCGAAAATAAAATATAAATATCCAAATTACTATAAATTGAGTTCTCTTGGTAAAACAAAAGAGGGGATCCAAAATAAAATATAAATTTCGAAATTACAAAAATTGAGTTCTTTGCACAAAACCAATGTACATATCGAGAATAAAATATAAAAATCCAAATTACTAAAAATTGAGTTCTTTTTGTAAAACAAAAGTAGGGATCCAAAATAAAATATCAATTTCGAAATTACAAAAATTGTGTTCTTTTGCATAGAACAAAAGTACGTATCGAGAATAAAATATAAATTTCAAAATTATGAAATATTGAGTTTCTTTTTGTAAAACAAAACTACGAATGAAAAATAATATATCAATTTCGAAATTATTAAAATTGAATTCTTTTTGTAAAACAAAAGTACTGGATCGAAAATAAAATATAAATATCCAAATTACTATAAATTGAGTTCTCTTGGTAAAACAAAAGTAGGGATCCAAAATAAAATATCAATTTCGAAATTACAAAAATTGAGTTCTTTTGCATAAAACCAATGTACATATCGAGAATAAAATATAAAAATCCAAATTACTAAAAATTGAGTTCTTTTTGTAAAACAAAAGTAGGGATCCAAAATAAAATATCAATTTCGAAATTACAAAATTGTGTTCTTTTGCATAGAACAAAAGTACGTATCGAGAATAAAATATAAATTTCAAAATTATGAAATATTGAGTTTCTTTTTGTAAAACAAAACTACGTAATGAAAAATAATATATCAATTTCGAAATTATTAAAAATTGAATTCTTTTTGTAAAACAAAAGTACTGGATCGAAAATAAAATATAAATATCCAAATTACTATAAATTGAGTTCTCTTGGTAAAACAAAAGAGGGGATCCAAAATAAAATATCAATTTCGAAATTACAAAAATTGAGTTCTTTTGCATAAAACCAATGTACATATCGAGAATAAAATATAAAAATCCAAATTACTAAAAATTGAGTTCTTTTGTAAAACAAAAGTAGGGATCCAAAATAAAATATCAATTTCGAAATTACAAAATTGTGTTCTTTGCATAGAACAAAAGTACGTATCGAGAATAAAATATAAATTTCAAAATTATGAAATATTGAGTTTCTTTTTGTAAAACAAAACTACGAATGAAAAATAATATATCAATTTCGAAATTATTAAAAATTGAATTCTTCTTGTAAAACAAAAGTACTGGATCGAAAATAAAATATAAATATCCAAATTACTATAAATTGAGTTCTCTTGGTAAAACAAAAGAGGGATCCAAAATAAAATATAAATTTCGAAATTACAAAAATTGAGTTCTTTTGCATAAAACCAATGTACATATCGAGAATAAAATATAAAAATCCAAATTACTAAAAATTGAGTTCTTTTGTAAAACAAAAGTAGGGATCCAAAATAAAATATCAATTTCGAAATTACAAAAATTGTGTTCTTTTGCATAGAACAAAAGTACGTATCGAGAATAAAATATAAATTTCAAAATTATGAAATATTGAGTTTCTTTTTGTAAAACAAAACTACGAATGAAAAATAATATATCAATTTCGAAATTATTAAAAATTGAATTCTTTTTGTAAAACAAAAGTACGGATCGAAAATAAAATATAAATATCCAAATTACTATAAATTGAGTTCTCTTGGTAAAACAAAAGTAGGGATCCAAAATAAAATATAAATTTCGAAATTACAAAAAATTGAGTTCTTTTGCATAAAACCAATGTACATATCGAGAATAAAATATAAAAATCCAAATTACTAAAAATTGAGTTCTTTTGTAAAACAAAAGTAGGGATCCAAAATAAAATATCAATTTCGAAATTACAAAAATTGTGTTCTTTGCATAGAACAAAAGTACGTATCGAGAATAAAATATAAATTTCAAAATTATGAAATATTGAGTTTCTTTTTGTAAAACAAAACTACGAATGAAAAATAATATATCAATTTCGAAATTATTAAAAATTGAATTCTTTTTGTAAAACAAAAGTACTGGATCGAAAAATAAAATATAAATATCCAAATTACTATAAATTGAGTTCTCTTTGGTAAAACAAAAGAGGGGATCCAAAATAAAATATCAATTTCGAAATTACAAAAATTGAGTTCTTTTGCATAAAACCAATGTACATATCGAGAATAAAATATAAAAATCCAAATTACTAAAAATTGAGTTCTTTTTGTAAAACAAAAGTAGGGATCCAAAATAAAATATCAATTTCGAAATTACAAAAATTGTGTTCTTTTGCATAGAACAAAAGTACGTATCGAGAATAAAATATAAATTTCAAAATTATGAAATATTGAGTTTCTTTTTGTAAAACAAAACTACGAATGAAAAATAATATATCAATTTCGAAATTATTAAAAATTGAATTCTTTTGTAAAACAAAAGTACTGGATCGAAAATAAAATATAAATATCCAAATTACTATAAATTGAGTTCTCTTGGTAAAACAAAAGAGGGGATCCAAAATAAAATATAAATTTCGAAATTACAAAAATTGAGTTCTTTTGCATAAAACCAATGTACATATCGAGAATAAAATATAAAAATCCAAATTACTAAAAATTGAGTTCTTTTTGTAAAACAAAAGTAGGGATCCAAAATAAAATATCAATTTCGAAATTACAAAAATTGTGTTCTTTTGCATAGAACAAAAGTACGCTTCGAGAATAAAATATAAATTTCAAAATTATGAAATATTGAGTTTCTTTTTTGTAAAACAAAACTACTGAATGAAAAATAATATATCAATTTCGAAATTATTAAAAATTGAATTCTTTTGTAAAACAAAAGTACTGGATCGAAAATAAAATATAAATATCCAAATTACTATAAATTGAGTTCTCTTTGTAAAATAAAAGTACGGATCCAAAATAAAATATAAATTTCGAAATTAAAAAAAATTGAGTTCTTTTGCATAAAACCAATATACATATCGAGAATAAAATATAAAAATCCAAATTACTAAAAATTGAGTTCTTTTTGTAAAACAAAAGTAGGGATCCAAAATAAAATATCAATTTCGAAATTACAAAAAGTTGAGTTCTTTTGCATAGAACAAAAGTAGGTATCGAGAATAAAATATAAATTTCAAAATTATGAAATATTGAGTTTTTTTTTGCAAAACAAAACTACGAATGAAAAATAATATATCAATTTCGAAATTATTAAAAATTGAATTCTTTTTGTAAGACAAAAGTACGGATCGAAAAATAAAATATAAATATCCAAATTACTATAAATTGAGTTCTCCTTGTAAAATAAAAAGTAGCGATCCAAAGTAAAATATAAAATTTCGAAATTACAAAAAATTGAGTTCTTTTGCATAAAACCAAAGTACATATCGAGAATAAACTATAAATTTCCAAATTACTAAAAATTGAGTTCTTTTTGTAAAACAAAAGTAGGGATCCAAAATAAAATATCAATTTCGAAATTACAAAAATTGAGTTCTTTTGCATAGAACAAAAGTATGTATCGAGAATAAAATATAAATTTCAAAATTATGAAATATTGAGTTTCTTTTTGTAAAACAAAACTACGGATGAAAAATAATATATCAATTTCGAAATTATTAAAATTGAATTCTTTTGTAAAACAAAAGTACGGATCGAAAATAAAATATAAATATCCAAATTACTAAAAATTGAGTTATTTTTGTAAAACAAAAGTAGGGATCCAAAATAAAATATCAATTTCGAAATTACAAAAGTTGAGTTCTTTTACGTAGAACAAAAGTACATATCGAGAATAAAATATAAATTTCAAAATTATGAATTATTGAGTTTCTTTTTTGTAAAGGAAAAACTACGAATGAAAAATAATATATCAATTTCGAAATTATTAAAAATTGAATTCTTTTTGTAAAACAAAAGTACGGATCGAAAATAAAATATAAATATCCAAATTACTATAAATTGAGTTCTCTTTGTAAAATAAAAGTACGGATCCAAAATAAAATATAAATATCCAAATTACTATAAATTGAGTCTCTTGGTAAAACAAAAGAGGGATCCAAAATAAAATATAAATTTCGAAATTACAAAAATTGAGTTCTTTTGCATAAAACCAATGTACATATCGAGAATAAAATATAAAAATCCAAATTACTAAAAATTGAGTTCTTTTGTAAAACAAATGTAGGGATCCAAAATAAAATATCAATTTCGAAATTACAAAAATTGTGTTCTTTGCATAGAAAAAGTACGTATCGAGAATAAAGTATAAATTTCAAAATTATGAAATATTGAGTTTCTTTTTTGTAAAAAAAACTACGAATGAAAAATAATATATCCATTTCCAAATTATTAAAAATTGATTTCTTTTTGTAAAACAAAAGTACGGATCGAAAATAAAATATAAATATCCAAATTACTATAAATTGAGTTCTCTTTGTAAAATAAAAGTACGGATCCAAAATAAAATATAAATTTCGAAATTAAAAAAAATGGAGTTCTTTTGCATAAAACCAATATACATATCGAGAATAAAATATAAATATCCAAATTATTAAAATTGAGTTCTTTTGTAAAACAAAAGTAGGGATCCAAAATAAAATATCAATTTCGAAATTACAAAAAATTTAGTTTTTGCATAAAACAATAGTACATATCGAGAATAAAATATAAATATCCAAATTACTAAAAATTGAGTTCTTTTTGTAAAACAAAAGTAGGGATCCAAAATAAAATATCAATTTCGAAATTACAAAAATTGAGTTCTTTTGCTTAAAACAAAAGTACGTATCGAGAATAAAATATAAATTTCAAAACTATGAAAAATTGAGTTTCGTTTTTGTAAAACAAAACTACGGATGAAAAATAATATATCAATTTTGAAATTATCAAAAATTGAATTCTATTTGTGACACAAAAGTAGGGATCGAAAATAATATATATATATCCAAATTACTAAAAATTGAGTTCTTTTTGTAAAACAAAAGTAGGGATCCAAAATAAAATATCAATTTCGAAATTACAAAAATTTAGTTCTTTTGCATAAAACAAAAGTACATATCGAGAATAAAATATGAATATCCAAATTACTAAAAATTGAGTTATTTTTGTAAAACAAAAGTAGGGATCCAAAATAAAATATCAATTTCGAAATTACAAAAATTTAGTTCTTTTGCATAAAACAAAAGTACATATCGAGAATAAAATATAAATATCCAAATTACTAAAAATTGAGTTTCTTTTTTGGAAAACAAAACTACGGATGAAAAATAATATATCAATTTCGAAATTATTAAAAATTGAATTCTATTTGTGACACAAAAGTAGGGATTGAAAATAAAATATATATATCCAAATTACTAAAAATTGAGTTCTTTTTGTAAAACAAAAGTAGGGATCCAAAATAAAATATCAATTTCGAAATTACAAAAATTTAGTTTTTTGCATAAAACAATAGTACATATCGAGAATAAAATATAAATATCCAAATTACTAAAAATTGAGTTCTTTTTGTAAAACAAAAGTAGGGATCCAAAATAAAATATCAATTTCGAAATTACAAAAATTGAGTTCTTTTGCTTAAAACAAAAGTACGTATCGAGAATAAAATATAAATTTCAAAACTATGAAAAATTGAGTTTCGTTTTTGTAAAACAAAACTACGGATGAAAAATAATATATCAATTTTGAAATTATCAAAAATTGAATTCTATTTGTGACACAAAAGTAGGGATCGAAAATAATATATATATATCCAAATTACTAAAAATTGAGTTCCTTTTGTAAAACAAAAGTAGGGATCCAAAATAAAATATCAATTTCGAAATTACAAAAATTTAGTTCTTTTGCATAAAACAAAAGTACATATCGAGAATAAAATATGAATATCCAAATTACTAAAAATTGAGTTATTTTTGTAAAACAAAAGTAGGGATCCAAAATAAAATATCAATTTCGAAATTACAAAAATTTAGTTCTTTTGCATAAAACAAAAATACATATCGAGAATAAAATATAAATATCCAAATTACTAAAAATTGAGTTTCTTTTTGGAAAACAAAACTACGGATGAAAAATAATATATCAATTTCGAAATTATTAAAAATTGAATTCTATTTGTGACACAAAAGTAGGGATCGAAAATAAAATATATATATCCAAATTACTAAAAATTGAGTTCTTTTTGTAAAACAAAAGTAGGGATCCAAAATAAAATATCAATTTCGAAATTACAAAAATTTAGTTCTTTTGCATAAAACAAAAGTACGTATCGAGAATAAAATATAAAATTCAAAATTATGAAAAATTGAGTTTCTTTTTTGTAAAACAAAACTACGGATGAAAAATAATATATCAATTTCGAAATTATTAAAAATTCAATTCTATTTGTGACACAAAAGTAGGGATCGAAAATAGAATATATATATCCAAATTACTAAAAATTGAGTTCTTTTTGTAAAACAAAAGTAGGGATCCAAAATAATATATCAATTTCGAAATTTCAAAAAATTTAGTTCTTTTGCATAAAACAAAAGTACATATCGAGAATAAAATATAAATATCCAAATTACTAAAAATTGAGTTCTTTTTGTAAAACAAAAGTAGGGATCCAAAATAAAATATCAATTTCGAAATTACAAAAGTTGAGTTCTTTTGCATAGAACAAAAGTACGTATCGAGAATAAAATATAAATTTCAAAATTATGAAATATTGAGTTTGTTTTTTGCAAAACAAAACTACGAATGAAAAATAATATATCAATTTCGAAATTATTAAAAATTGAATTCTTTTTGTAAAACAAAAGTACAGATCGAAAATAAAATATAAATATCCAAATTACTATAAATTGAGTTCTCCTTGTAAAATCAAAGTAGCGATCCAAAGTAAAATATAAAATTTCGAAATTACAAAAAATTGAGTTCTTTTGCATAAAACTAATGTACATATCGAGAATAAACTATAAATTTCAAAATTACTAAAAATTGAGTTCTTTTTGTAAAACAAAAGTAGGGATCCAAAATAAAATATCAATTTCGAAATTACTAAAAATTGAGTTCTTTTGCATAGAACAAAAGTATGTATCGAGAATAAAATATAAATTTCAAAATTATGAAAAATTGAGTTTCTTTTTTGTAAAACAAAACTACGAATGAAAAATAATATATCAATTTCGAAATTATTAAAAATTGAATTCTTTTTGTAAAACAAAAGTACGGATCAAAAATAAAATATAAATATCCAAATTACTAAAAATTGAGTTATTTTTGTAAAACAAAAGTAGGGAACCAAAATAAAATATCAATTTCGAAATTACAAAAAATTGTGTTCTTTTGGATAGAACAAAAGTACGTATCGAGAATAAAATATAAATTTCAAAATTATGAAATATTGAATTTCTTTTTGGTAAAACAAAACTACGAATGAAAAATAATATATCAATTTCGAAATTATTAAAAATTGAATTCTTTTGTAAAACAAAAGTACTGGATCGAAAATAAAATATAAATATCCAAATTACTATAAATTGAGTTCTCTTGGTAAAACAAAAGAGGGGATCCAAAATAAAATATAAATTTCGAAATTACACAAAATTGAGTTCTTTTGCATAAAAACAATGTACATATCGAGAATAAAATATAAAAATCCAAATTACTAAAAATTGAGTTCTTTTTGTAAAACAAAAGTAGGAATCCAAAATAAAATATCAATTTCGAAATTACAAAAAATTGTGTTCTTTTGCATAGAACAAAAGTACGTATCGAGAATAAAATATAAATTTCAAAATTATGAAATATTGAGTTTCTTTTTGTAAAACAAAACTACGAATGAAAAATAATATATCAATTTCGAAATTATTAAAAATTGAATTCTTTTTGTAAAACAAAAGTACTGGATCGAAAATAAAATATAAATATCCAAATTACTAAAAATTGAGTTATTTTTCTAAAACAAAAAAGTAGGGATCCAAAATAAAATATCAATTTCGAAATTACAAAAACTTGAGTTCTTTTGCATAGAACAAAAGTACATATCGAGAATAAAATATAAATTTCAAAATTATGAATTATTGAGTTTCTTTTTTGTAAAACAAAACTACGAATGAAAAATAATATATCAATTTCGAAATTATTAAAAATTGAATTCTTTTTGTAAAACAAAAGTACGGATCGAAAATAAAATATAAATATCCAAATTACTATAAATTGAGTTCTCTGGGTAAAAACAAAAGAGGGGATCCAGAATAAAATATAAATTTCGAAATTACAAAAAATTGAGTTCTTTTGCATAAAACCAATGTACATATCGAGAATAAAATATAAAAATCCAAATTACTAAAAATTGAGTTCTTTTTGTAAAACAAATGTAGGGATCCAAAATAAAATATCAATTTCGAAATTACAAAAAATTGTGTTCTTTTGCATAGAACAAAAGTACGTATCGAGAATAAAATATAAATTTCAAAATTATGAAATATTGAGTTTCTTTTTTGTAAAACAAAACTACGAATGAAAAATAATATATCAATTTCGAAATTATTATAAATTGAATTCTTTTTGTAAAACAAAAGTACGGATCGAAAATAAAATATAAATATCCAAATTACTATAAATTGAGTTCTCTTGGTAAAACAAAAGAGGGATCCAAAATAAAATATCAATTTCGAAATTACAAAAAATTGAGTTCTTTTGCATAAAACCAATGTACATATCGAGAATAAAATGTAAAAATCCAAATTACTAAAAATTGAGTTCTTTTTGTAAAACAAAAGTAGGGATCCAAAATAAAATATCAATTTCGAAATTACAAAAATTGTGTTCTTTTGCATAGAACAAAAGTACGTATCGAGAATAAAATATAAATTTCAAAATTATGAAATATTGAGTTTCTTTTTGTAAAACAAAACTACGAATGAAAAATAATATATCAATTTCGAAATTATTAAAAATTGAATTCTTTTGTAAAACAAAAGTACTGGATCGAAAATAAAATATAAATATCCAAATTACTATAAATTGAGTTCTCTCGGTAAAAACAAAAGAGGGATCCAAAATAAAATATAAATTTCGAAATTACAAAAAATTGAGTTCTTTTGCATAAAACTAATGTACATATCGAGAATAAAATATAAAAATCCAAATTACTAAAAATTGAGTTCTTTTTGTAAAACAAAAGTAGGGATCCAAAATAAAATATCAATTTCGAAATTACAAAAATTGTGTTCTTTTGCATAGAACAAAAAGTACGTATCGAGAATAAAATATAAATTTCAAAATTATGAAATATTGAGTTTCTTTTTGTAAAACAAAACTACGAATGAAAAATAATATATCAATTTCGAAATTATTAAAATTGAATTCTTTTTGTAAAACAAAAATACGGATAGAAAATAAAATATAAATATCCAAATTACTATAAATTGAGTTCTCTTGGTAAAACAAAAGAGGGATCCAAAATAAAATATCAACTTCGAAATTACAAAAAATTGAGTTCTTTTGCATAAAACCAATGTACATATCGAGAATAAAATGTAAAAATCCAAATTACTAAAAATTGAGTTCTTTTGTAAAACAAAAGTAGGGATCCAAAATAAAATATCAATTTCGAAATTACAAAAATTGTGTTCTTTTGCATAGAACAAAAGTACGTATCGAGAATAAAATATAAATTTCAAAATTATGAAATATTGAGTTTCTTTTTGTAAAACAAAACTACGAATGAAAAATAATATATCAATTTCGAAATTATTAAAATTGAATTCTTTTTGTAAAACAAAAGTACGGATCGAAAATAAAATATAAATATCCAAATTACTATAAATTGAGTTCTCTTGGTAAAACAAAGAGGGATCCAAAATAAAATATAAATTTCGAAATTACAAAAAATTGAGTTCTTTTGCATAAAAACAATGTACATATCGAGAATAAAATATAAAAATCCAAATTACTAAAAATTGAGTTCCTTTTGTAAAACAAAAGTAGGAATCCAAAATAAAATATCAATTTCGAAATTACAAAAATTGTGTTCTTTTGCATAGAACAAAAGTACGTATCGAGAATAAAATATAAATTTCAAAATTATGAAATATTGAGTTTCTTTTTGTAAAACAAAACTACGAATGAAAAATAATATATCAATTTCGAAATTATTAAAAATTGAATTCTTTTTGTAAAACAAAAGTACGGATCGAAAATAAAATATAAATATCCAAATTACTAAAAATTGAGTTATTTTTCTAAAACAAAAAAGTAGGGATCCAAAATAAAATATCAATTTCGAAATTACAAAAAGTTGAGTTCTTTTGCATAGAACAAAAGTACATATCGAGAATAAAATATAAATTTCAAAATTATGAATTATTGAGTTTCTTTTTGTAAAACAAAACTACGAATGAAAAATAATATATCAATTTCGAAATTATTAAAAATTGAATTCTTTTGTAAAACAAAAGTACGGATCGAAAATAAAATATAAATATCCAAATTACTAAAAATTGAGTTATTTTTGTAAAACAAAAGTAGGGATCCAAAATAAAATATCAATTTCGAAATTACAAAAAGTTGAGTTCTTTTCAATAGAACGAAAGTACATATCGAGAATAAAATATAAATTGCAAAATTATGAATTGTTGGGTTTCTTTTTTGTAAAACAAAACTACGAATGAGAAATAATATATCAATTTCGAAATTATTATAAATTGAATTCTTTTTGTAAAACAAAAGTACGGATCGAAAATAAAATATAAATATCCAAATTACTATAAATTGAGTTCTCTTGGTAAAACAAAAGAGGGGATCCAAAATAAAATATCAATTTCGAAATTACAAAAAATTGTGTTCTTTTGCATAAAACCAATGTACATATCGAGAATAAAATGTAAAAATCCAAATTACTAAAAATTGAGTTCTTTTTGTAAAACAAAAGTAGGGATCCAAAATAAAATATCAATTTCGAAATTACAAAAATTGTGTTCTTTTGCATAGAACAAAAGTACGTATCGAGAATAAAATATAAATTTCAAAATTATGAAATATTGAGTTTCTTTTTGTAAAACAAAACTACGAATGAAAAATAATATATCAATTTCGAAATTATTAAAAATTGAATTCTTTTTGTAAAACAAAAGTACGGATCGAAAATAAAATATAAATATCCAAATTACTATAAATTGAGTTCTCTTGGTAAAACAAAGAGGGGATCCAAAATAAAATATAAATTTCGAAATTACAAAAAATTGAGTTCTTTTGCATAAAACTAATGTACATATCGAGAATAAAATATAAAAATCCAAATTACTAAAAATTGAGTTCTTTTTGTAAAACAAAAGTAGGGATCCAAAATAAAATATCAATTTCGAAATTACAAAAAATTGTGTTCTTTTGCATAGAACAAAAGCACGTATCGAGAATAAAATATAAATTTCAAAATTATGAAATATTGAGTTTCTTTTCTGTAAAACAAAACTACGAATGAAAAATAATATATCAATTTGAAATTATTAAAAATTGAATTCTTTTTGTAAAACAAAAGTACGGATCGAAAATAAAATATAAATATCCAAATTACTATAAATTGAGTTCTCTTGGTAAAACAAAAGAGGGATCCAAAATAAAATATAAATTTGAAATTACAAAAAATTGAGTTCTTTTGCATAAAACCAATGTACATATCGAGAATAAAATATAAAAATCCAAATTACTAAAAATTGAGTTCCTTTTGTAAAACAAAAGTAGGGATCCAAAATAAAATATCAATTTCGAAATTACAAAAAATTGTGTTCTTTTGCATAGAACAAAAGTACGTATCGAGAATAAAATATAAATTTCAAAATTATGAAATATTGAGTTTCTTTTTTGTAAAACAAAACTACTGAATGAAAAATAATATATCAATTTCGAAATTATTAAAAATTGAATTCTTTTTGTAAAACAAAAGTACGGATCGAAAATAAAATATAAATATCCAAATTACTATAAATTGAGTTCTCTTGGTAAAACAAAGAGGGGATCCAAAATAAAATATAAATTTCGAAATTACAAAAAATTGAGTTCTTTTGCATAAAACCAATGTACATATCGAGAATAAAATATAAAAATCCAAATTACTAAAAATTGAGTTCTTTTGTAAAACAAAAGTAGGGATCCAAAATAAAATATCAATTTCGAAATTACAAAAAATTGTGTTCTTTTGCATAGAACAAAAGTACGTATCGAGAATAAAATATAAATTTCAAAATTATGAAATATTGAGTTTCTTTTTGTAAAACAAAACTACGAATGAAAAATAATATATCAATTTCGAAATTATTAAAAATTGAATTCTTTTTGTAAAACAAAAGTACGGATCGAAAATAAAATATAAATATCCAAATTACTATAAATTGAGTTCTCTTGGTAAAACAAAAGGGGATCAAAATAAAATATAAATTTCGAAATTACAAAAAATTGAGTTCTTTTGCATAAAACCAATGTACATATCGAGAATAAAATATGAAAATCCAAATTACTAAAAATTGAGTTCTTTTTGTGAAACAAAAGTAGGGATCCAAAATAAAATATCAATTTGAAATTACAAAAAATTGTGTTCTTTTGCATAGAACAAAAGCACGTATCGAGAATAGAATATAAATTTCAAAATTATGAAATATTGAGTTTCTTTTTGTAAAACAAAACTACGAATGAAAAATAATATATCAATTTCGAAATTATTAAAAATTGAATTCTTTTGTAAAACAAAAGTACGGATCGAAAATAAAATATAAATATCAAATTACTATAAATTGAGTTCTCTTGGTAAAACAAAAGGGGATCCAAAATAAAATATAAATTTCGAAATTACAAAAAATTGAGTTCTTTTGCATAAAACCAATGTACATATCGAGAATAAAATATGAAAATCCAAATTACTAAAAATTGAGTTCTTTTTGTAAAACAAAAGTAGGGATCCAAAATAAAATATCAATTTCGAAATTACAAAAAATTGTGTTCTTTTGCATAGAACAAAAGCACGTATCGAGAATAGAATATAAATTTCAAAATTATGAAATATTGAGTTTCTTTTTTGTAAAACAAAACTACTGAATGAAAAATAATATATCAATTTCGAAATTATTAAAAATTGAATTCTTTTGTAAAACAAAAGTACTGGATCGAAAATAAAATATAAATATCCAAATTACTATAAATTGAGTTCTCTTGGTAAAACAAAGAGGGGATCCAAAATAAAATATAAATTTCGAAATTACAAAAAATTGAGTTCTTTTGCATAAAACCAATGTACATATCGAGAATAAAATATGAAAATCCAAATTACTAAAAATTGAGTTCTTTTTGTAAAACAAAAGTAGGGATCCAAAATAAAATATCAATTTCGAAATTACAAAAAATTGTGTTCTTTTGCATAGAACAAAAGCACGTATCGAGAATAGAATATAAATTTCAAAATTATGAAATATTGAGTTTCTTTTTTGTAAAACAAAACTACGAATGAAAAATAATATATCAATTTCGAAATTATTAAAAATTGAATTCTTTTTGTAAAACAAAAATACGGATCGAAAATAAAATATAAATATCCAAATTACTATAAATTGAGTTCTCTTGGTAAAACAAAGAGGGATCCAAAATAAAATATAAATTTCGAAATTACAAAAAATTGAGTTCTTTTGCATAAAACCAATGTACATATCGAGAATAAAATATGAAAATCCAAATTACTAAAAATTGAGTTCTTTTTGTAAAACAAAAGTAGGGATCCAAAATAAAATATCAATTTCGAAATTACAAAAAATTGTGTTCTTTTGCATAGAACAAAAGCACGTATCGAGAATAGAATATAAATTTCAAAATTATGAAATATTGAGTTTCTTTTTTGTAAAACAAAACTACGAATGAAAAATAATATATCAATTTCGAAATTATTAAAAATTGAATTCTTTTTGTAAAACAAAAGTACGGATCGAAAATAAAATATAAATATCAAATTACTATAAATTGAGTTCTCTTGGTAAAACAAAAGGGGATCCAAAATAAAATATAAATTTCGAAATTACAAAAAATTGAGTTCTTTTGCATAAAACCAATGTACATACTCGAGAATAAAATATGAAAATCCAAATTACTAAAAATTGAGTTCTTTTTGTAAAACAAAAGTAGGGATCCAAAATAAAATATCAATTTCGAAATTACAAAAAATTGTGTTCTTTTGCATAGAACAAAAGCACGTATCGAGAATAGAATATAAATTTCAAAATTATGAAATATTGAGTTTCTTTTTTGTAAAACAAAACTACGAATGAAAAATAATATATCAATTTCGAAATTATTAAAAATTGAATTCTTTTTGTAAAACAAAAGTACTGGATCGAAAATAAAATATAAATATCCAAATTACTATAAATTGAGTTCTCTTGGTAAAACAAAAGGGGATCCAAAATAAAATATAAATTTCGAAATTACAAAAAATTGAGTTCTTTTGCATAAAACCAATGTACATATCGAGAATAAAATATGAAAATCCAAATTACTAAAAATTGAGTTCTTTTTGTAAAACAAAAGTAGGGATCCAAAATAAAATATCAATTTCGAAATTACAAAAAATTGTGTTCTTTTGCATAGAACAAAAGCACGTATCGAGAATAGAATATAAATTTCAAAATTATGAAATATTGAGTTTCTTTTTGTAAAACAAAACTACGAATGAAAAATAATATATCAATTTCGAAATTATTAAAAATTGAATTCTTTTTGTAAAACAAAAGTACGGATCGAAAATAAAATATAAATATCAAATTACTATAAATTGAGTTCTCTTGGTAAAACAAAGAGGGATCCAAAATAAAATATAAATTTCGAAATTACAAAAAATTGAGTTCTTTTGCATAAAACCAATGTACATATCGAGAATAAAATATGAAAATCCAAATTACTAAAAATTGAGTTCTTTTTGTAAAACAAAAGTAGGGATCCAAAATAAAATATCAATTTCGAAATTACAAAAAATTGTGTTCTTTTGCATAGAACAAAAGCACGTATCGAGAATAGAATATAAATTTCAAAATTATGAAATATTGAGTTTCTTTTTTGTAAAAACAAAACTACGAATGAAAAATAATATATCAATTTCGAAATTATTAAAAATTGAATTCTTTTGTAAAACAAAAATACGGATCGAAAATAAAATATAAATATCAAATTACTATAAATTGAGTTCTCTTGGTAAAACAAAGAGGGATCCAAAATAAAATATAAATTTCGAAATTACAAAAAATTGAGTTCTTTTGCATAAAACCAATGTACATATCGAGAATAAAATATGAAAATCCAAATTACTAAAAATTGAGTTCTTTTTGTAAAACAAAAGTAGGGATCCAAAATAAAATATCAATTTCGAAATTACAAAAAATTGTGTTCTTTTGCATAGAACAAAAGCACGTATCGAGAATAGAATATAAATTTCAAAATTATGAAATATTGAGTTTCTTTTTTGTAAAACAAAACTACGAATGAAAAATAATATATCAATTTCGAAATTATTAAAAATTGAATTCTTTTTGTAAAACAAAAGTACGGATCGAAAATAAAATATAAATATCCAAATTACTATAAATTGAGTTCTTTTGGTAAAACAAAAGTAGGGATCCAAAATAAAATATCAATTTCGAAATTACAAAAAATTGTGTTCTTTTGCATAGAACAAAAGCACGTGTCGAGAATAGAATATAAATTTAAAAACAAAACTACGAATGAAAAATAATATATCAATTTCGAAATTATTAAAAATTGAATTCTTTTTGTAAAACAAAGTACGGATCGAAAATAAAATATAAATATCCAAATTACTATAAATTGAGTTCTCTTGGTAAAACAAAAGAGGGGATCCAAAATAAAATAAAAATTTCGAAATTACAAAAAATTGAGTTCTTTTGCATAAAACCAATGTACATATCGAGAATAAAATATGAAAATCCAAATTACTAAAAATTGAGTTCTTTTTGTAAAACAAAAGTAGGGATCCAAAATAAAATATCAATTTCGAAATTACAAAAAATTGTGTTCTTTTGCATAGAACAAAAGCACGTATCGAGAATAAAATATAAATTTCAAAATTATGAAAAATAATACTACGAATGTAAAAACAAAACTACGAATGAAAAATAATATATCAATTTCGAAATTATTAAAAATTGAATTCTTTTTGTAAAACAAAAATGCGGATCGAAAATAAAATATAAATATCAAATTACTATAAATTGAGTTCTCTTGGTAAAACAAAGAGGGATCAAAATAAAATATAAATTTCGAAGTACAAAAAATTGAGTTCTTTTGCATAAAACCAATGTACATACTCGAGAATAAAATATGAAAATCCAAATTACTAAAAATTGAGTTCTTTTTGTAAAACAAAAGTAGGGATCCAAAATAAAATATCAATTTCGAAATTACAAAAAATTGTGTTCTTTTGCATAGAACAAAAGTACGTATCGAGAATAAAATATAAATTTCAAAATTATGAAATATTGAGTTTCTTTTTTGTAAAACAAAACTACGAATGAAAAATAATATATCAATTTCGAAATTATTAAAAATTGAATTCTTTTTGTAAAACAAAAGTACGGATCGAAAATAAAATATAAATATCAAATTACTATAAATTGAGTTCTCTTGGTAAAACAAAGAGGGGATCCAAAATAAAATATAAATTTCGAAATTACAAAAAATTGAGTTCTTTTGCATAAAACCAATGTACATATCGAGAATAAAATATAAAAATCCAAATTACTAAAAATTGAGTTCTTTTTGTAAAACAAAAGTAGGGATCCAAAATAAAATATCAATTTCGAAATTACAAAAAAATTGTGTTCTTTTGCATAGAACAAAAGTACGTATCGAGAATAAAATATAAATTTCAAAATTATGAAATATTGAGTTTCTTTTTTGTAAACCAAAACTACGAATGAAAAATAATATATCAATTTCGAAATTATTAAAAATTGAATTCTTTTTGTAAAACAAAAGTACGGATCGAAAATAAAATATAAATATCCAAATTACTAAAAATTGAGTTCCTTTTGTAAAACAAAAGTAGGGATCCAAAATAAAATATCAATTTCGAAATTACAAAAAATTGTGTTCTTTTGCATAGAACAAAAGCACGTATCGAGAATAGAATATAAATTTCAAAATTATGAAATATTGAGTTTCTTTTTTGTAAAACAAAACTACGAATGAAAAATAATATATCAATTTCGAAATTATTAAAAATTGAATTCTTTTTGTAAAACAAAAGTACGGATCGAAAATAAAATATAAATATCAAATTACTATAAATTGAGTTCTCTTGGTAAAACAAAAGGGGATCCAAAATAAAATATAAATTTCGAAATTACAAAAAATTGAGTTCTTTTGCATAAAACCAATGTACATATCGAGAATAAAATATGAAAATCCAAATTACTAAAAATTGAGTTCTTTTTGTAAAACAAAAGTAGGGATCCAAAATAAAATATCAATTTCGAAATTACAAAAAATTGTGTTCTTTTGCATAGAACAAAAGCACGTATCGAGAATAGAATATAAATTTCAAAATTATGAAATATTGAGTTTCTTTTGTAAAACAAAACTACGAATGAAAAATAATATATCAATTTCGAAATTATTAAAAATTGAATTCTTTTGTAAAACAAAAGTACGGATCGAAAATAAAATATAAATATCCAAATTACTATAAATTGAGTTCTCTTGGTAAAACAAAGAGGGGATCCAAAATAAAATATAAATTTCGAAATTACAAAAAATTGAGTTCTTTTGCATAAAACCAATGTACATATCGAGAATAAAATATGAAAATCAAATTACTAAAAATTGAGTTCTTTTTGTAAAACAAAAGTAGGGATCAAAATAAAATATCAATTTCGAAATTACAAAAAATTGTGTTCTTTTGCATAGAACAAAAGCACGTATCGAGAATAGAATATAAATTTCAAAATTATGAAATATTGAGTTTCTTTTTGTAAAACAAAACTACTGAATGAAAAATAATATATCAATTTCGAAATTATTAAAAATTGAATTCTTTTGTAAAACAAAAGTACGGATCGAAAATAAAATATAAATATCAAATTACTATAAATTGAGTTCTCTTGGTAAAACAAAAGGGGATCCAAAATAAAATATAAATTTCGAAATTACAAAAAATTGAGTTCTTTTGCATAAAACCAATGTACATATCGAGAATAAAATATGAAAATCAAATTACTAAAAATTGAGTTCTTTTGTAAAACAAAAGTAGGGATCCAAAATAAAATATCAATTTCGAAATTACAAAAAATTGTGTTCTTTTGCATAGAACAAAAGCACGTATCGAGAATAGAATATAAATTTCAAAATTATGAAATATTGAGTTTCTTTTTGTAAAACAAAACTACGAATGAAAAATAATATATCAATTTCGAAATTATTAAAAATTGAATTCTTTTGTAAAACAAAAGTACGGATCGAAAATAAAATATAAATATCCAAATTACTATAAATTGAGTTCTCTTGGTAAAACAAAAGGGGATCCAAAATAAAATATAAATTTCGAAATTACAAAAAATTGAGTTCTTTTGCATAAAACCAATGTACATATCGAGAATAAAATATGAAAATCCAAATTACTAAAAATTGAGTTCTTTTTGTAAAACAAAAGTAGGGATCCAAAATAAAATATCAATTTCGAAATTACAAAAAATTGTGTTCTTTTGCATAGAACAAAAGCACGTATCGAGAATAGAATATAAATTTCAAAATTATGAAATATTGAGTTTCTTTTTGTAAAACAAAACTACGAATGAAAAATAATATATCAATTTCGAAATTATTAAAAATTGAATTCTTTTTGTAAAACAAAAGTACGGATCGAAAATAAAATATAAATATCAAATTACTATAAATTGAGTTCTCTTGGTAAAACAAAGAGGGATCCAAAATAAAATATAAATTTCGAAATTACAAAAAATTGAGTTCTTTTGCATAAAACCAATGTACATATCGAGAATAAAATATGAAAATCCAAATTACTAAAAATTGAGTTCTTTTTGTAAAACAAAAGTAGGGATCCAAAATAAAATATCAATTTCGAAATTACAAAAAATTGTGTTCTTTTGCATAGAACAAAAGCACGTATCGAGAATAGAATATAAATTTCAAAATTATGAAATATTGAGTTTCTTTTTTGTAAAACAAAACTACGAATGAAAAATAATATATCAATTTGAAATTATTAAAAATTGAATTCTTTTTGTAAAACAAAAGTACGGATCGAAAATAAAATATAAATATCAAATTACTATAAATTGAGTTCTCTTGGTAAAACAAAAGGGGATCAAAATAAAATATAAATTTCGAAATTACAAAAAATTGAGTTCTTTTGCATAAAACCAATGTACATATCGAGAATAAAATATGAAAATCAAATTACTAAAAATTGAGTTCTTTTTGTAAAACAAAAGTAGGGATCCAAAATAAAATATCAATTTCGAAATTACAAAAAATTGTGTTCTTTTGCATAGAACAAAAGCACGTATCGAGAATAGAATATAAATTTCAAAATTATGAAATATTGAGTTTCTTTTTGTAAAACAAAACTACTGAATGAAAAATAATATATCAATTTCGAAATTATTAAAAATTGAATTCTTTTTGTAAAACAAAAGTACGGATCGAAAATAAAATATAAATATCAAATTACTATAAATTGAGTTCTCTTGGTAAAACAAAGGGGATCAAAATAAAATATAAATTTCGAAATTACAAAAAATTGAGTTCTTTTGCATAAAACCAATGTACATATCGAGAATAAAATATGAAAATCCAAATTACTAAAAATTGAGTTCTTTTTGTAAAACAAAAGTAGGGATCCAAAATAAAATATCAATTTCGAAATTACAAAAAATTGTGTTCTTTTGCATAGAACAAAAGCACGTATCGAGAATAGAATATAAATTTCAAAATTATGAAATATTGAGTTTCTTTTTGTAAAAACAAAACTACGAATGAAAAATAATATATCAATTTGAAATTATTAAAATTGAATTCTTTTTGTAAAACAAGAAATGCGGATCGAAAATAAAATATAAATATCAAATTACTATAAATTGAGTTCTCTTGGTAAAACAAAGGGGATCCAAAATAAAATATAAATTTCGAAATTACAAAAAATTGAGTTCTTTTGCATAAAACCAATGTACATATCGAGAATAAAATATGAAAATCCAAATTACTAAAAATTGAGTTCTTTTTGTAAAACAAAAGTAGGGATCCAAAATAAAATATCAATTTCGAAATTACAAAAAATTGTGTTCTTTTGCATAGAACAAAAGCGCGTATCGAGAATAGAATATAAATCTTGAAACCAAGTCTTCAAGTCCAACATATCAAAATTACTAAAAATTGAGTTCTTTTTGTAAAACAAAAGTAGGGATCCAAAATAAAATATAAATTTTGAAATTACAAAAAATTGAGTTCTTTTGCATAAAACAAAAGGACGTATCGAGAATAAAATATAAGTATCCAAATTACTAAAAATTGAGTTCTTTTTGTAAAACAAAACTAGGGATCCAAAATAAAATATAAATTTTGAAATTACAAAAAATGGAGTTCTTTTGCATAAAACAAAAGTACGTATCGAGAATAAAATGTAAGTATCCAAATTACTAAAAATTGAGTTCTTTTTGTAAAACAAAAGTAGGGATCCAAAATAAAATATAAATTTCGAAATTACAAAAAGTTGAGTTCTTTTGCATAAAATAAAAGTGTGTATCGAGAATAAAATATAAATTTCGAAATCACAAAAAATTGAGTTCTTTTGCATAAAACAAAAGTATGGATGAAAAATAATATATATATATTTCGAAATTATTAAAAATTGAATTTCTTTTGTAAAACAAATGTACGGATCTAAAAGAAAATATAAATATCCAAATTACTCAAAATTGAGTTCTTTTTGTAAAAAAAAGTAGGGATCCAAAATAAAATATAAATTTTGAAATTACAAAAAATTGAGTTCTTTTGCATAAAACAAAAGTACGTATCGAGAATAAAATATAAGTGTCCAAATTACTAAAAATTGAGTTCTTTTTGTAAAACAAAACTACGGATCCAAAGTAAAATATAAATTTCGAAATTACAAAAAATTGAGTTCTTTTGCATAAAACAAAAAACAAAAGTACGTATCGAGAATAAAATATAAGTATCCAAATTACTAAAAATTGAGATCTTTTTGTAAAACAAAACTAGGGATCCAAAATAAGATATAAATTTCGAAATTACAAAATATTGAGTTCTTTTGCATTAAACAAAAGTACGTATCGAGAATAAAATATAAATTTCAAAATTATGAAAAATTGAGTTTCTTTTTTGTAAAACAAAACTACGGATGAAAAATAATATATATATATTTCGAAATTATTAAAAATTGAATTTCTTTTGTAAAACAAAAGTACGGATGGAAAAGAAAATATAAATATCCAAATTACTAAAAATTGAGTTCTTTTTGTAAAACAAAAGTAGGGATCCAAAATAAAATATAAATTTTGAAATTACAAAAAATTGAGTTCTTTTGCATAAAACAAAGGTACGTATCGAGAATAAAATATAAGTATCCAAATTAGATAAAATTGAGTTCTTTTTGTAAAACAAAACTACGGATCCAAAATAAAGTATAAATTTCGAAATTACAAAAAACTGAGTTCTTTTGCATAAAACAAAAGTACATATCGAGAATAAAATATAAATTTTAAAATTATGAAAAATTGAGTTTCTTTTTTGTAAAACAAAACTACGGATGAAAAATAATATATATATATTTCGAAATTATTAAAAATTGAATTTCTTTTGTAAAACAAAAGTACGGATCGAAAAGAAAATATAAATATCCAAATTACTAAAAATTGAGTTCTTTTTGTAAAACAAAAGTAGGGATCCAAAATAAAATATAAATTTTGAAATTACAAAAAATTGAGTTCTTTTGCATAAAACAAAAGTACGTATCGAGAATAAAATATAACTATCCAAATTACTAATAATTGAGTTCTTTTTGTAAAACAAAAGTAGGGATCCAAAATAAAATATAAATTTGGAAATTACAAAAAATTGAGTTTTTTTGCACAAAACAAAAGTACGTATCGAGAATAAAATATAAGTATCCAAATTACTAAAAATTGAGTTCTTTTTATAAAACAAAAGTAGGGATCCAAAATAAAATATAAATTTTGAAATTACAAAAAATTGAGTTCTTTTGCACAAAACAAAAGTACGTATCGAGAATAAAATATAAGTATCCAAATTACTAAAAATTCAGTTCTTTTTGTAAAACAAAAGTAGGGATCCAAAATAAAATATAAATTTTGAAATTACAAAAAATTGAGTTCTTTTGCATAAAACAAAAGTACATATCGAGAATAAAATATAAGTATCCAAATTACTAAAAATTGAGTTCTTTTTGTAAAACGAAACTACGGATCCAAAATAAAATATAAATTTCAAAATTACAAAAAATTGAGTTCTTTTGCTTAAAACAAAAGTACGTATCAAGAATAAAATATAAATTTCAAAATTATGAAAAATTGAGTTTCTTTTTTGTAAAACAAAACTATGGATGAAAAATAATATATATATATTTCGAAATTATTAAAAATTGAATTTCTTTTGTAAAACAAAAGTACGGATCGAAAAGAAAATATAAATATCCAAATTACTAAAAATTGAGTTCTTTTTGTAAAACAAAAGTAGGGATCCAAAATAAAATATAAATTTTGACATTACTAAAAATTGAGTTCTTTTGCATAAAACAAAAGTACGTATCGAGAATAAAATATAAATTTCAAAATTATGAAAAAATAAGTTTCTTTTTTGTAAAACAAAACTACGGATGAAAAATAATATATATATATTTCGAAATTATTAAAAATTGAATTTCTTTTGTAAAACAAAAGTACGGATCGAAAAGAAAATATAAATATCGAAATTACTAAAAATTGAGTTCTTTTTGTGAAACAAAAGTAGGGATCCAAAAGAAAATATAAATTTCGAAATTACAAGAAATTGAGTTCTTTTGCATAAAACAAAAGTACGTATCGAGAATAAAATATAAGTATCCAAATTACTAAAAATTGAGTTCTTTTTGTAAAACAAAACTAGGGATCCAAAATAAAATATAAATTTCGAAATTACCAAAAATTTAGTTCTTTTGCTTAAAACAAAAGTACGTATCAAGAATAAAATATAAATTTCAAAATTATGAAAAATTCTGTTTCTTTTTTGTAAAACAAAACTACGGATGAAAAATAATATATATATTTCGAAATTATTAAAAATTGAATTTCTTTTGTAAAACAAATGTACGCATCGAAAAGAAAATATAAATATCTAAATTACTAAAAATTGAGTTCTTTTTGTAAAACAAAAGTAGGGATCCAAAATAAAATATAAATTTTGAAATTACAAAAAATTGAGTTCTTTTTTATAAAACAAAAGTACGTATCGAGATTAAAATATAAGTATCCAAATTACTAAAAATTGAGTTCTTTTTGTAAAACAAAACTAGGGATCCAAAATAAAATATAAATTTTGAAATTAGAAAAAATTGAGTTCTTTTGCACAAAACAAAAGTACGTATCGAGAATAAAATCTAAATTTTAAAATTATGAAAAATTGAGTTTCTTTTTTGTAAAACAAAACTACGGATGAAAAATAATATATATAAATTTCGAAATTATTAAAAATTGAATTTCTTTTGTAAAACAAAACTACGGATCCAAAATAATATATATAAATTTTGAAATTATTAAAAATTGAATTTCTTTTGTAAAACAAAACTACGGATGAAAAATAATATATATATATATTTCGAAATTTATAAAAATTGTATTTCTTTTGTAAAACAAAATACGGATCGAAAAGAAAATATAAGTATCCAAATTACTAAAAATTGAGTTCTTTTTGTAAAACATAAGTAGGGATCCAAAATAAAATATAAATTTTGAAATTACAAAAAATTGAGTTCTTTTGCATAAAACAAAAGTACGTATCGAGAATAAAATATAAATTTCAAAATTATGAAAAATTAAGTTTCTTTTTTGTAAAACAAAACTACGGATGAAAAATAATATATATATATTTCGAAATTATTAAAAATTGAATTCTTTTTGTAAAACAAAAGTACGGATCGAAAATAAAATATAAATATCCAAATTACTAAAAATTGAGTTCTTTTTGTGAAACAAAAGTAGGGATCCAAAATAAAATATAAATTTCGAAATTACAAAAAATTGAGTTCCCTTCCATAAAACAAAAGTACGTATCGAGAATAAAATATAAGTATCCAAATTACTAAAAATTGAGTTCTTTTTGTAAAACAAAACTAGGGATCCAAAATAAAATATAAATTTTGAAATTACAAAAAATTGAGTTCTTTTGCATAAAACAAAAGTACGTATTGAGTATAAAATATAAATTTATAAATTAAGAAAAATTGAGTTTCTTTTTTGTAAAACAAAACTACGGATGAAAAATAATATATATATATATATTTCGAAATTATTAAAAATTGAATTTCTTTTGTAAAACAAAAGTACGGATCGAAAAGAAAATATAAATATCCAAATTACTAAAAATTGAGTTCTTTTTGTGAAACAAAAGTAGGGATCCAAAATAAAATATAAATTTCGAAATTACAAAAAATTGAGTTCTTTTGCATAAAACCAAAGTACGTATCGAGAATAAAATATAAGTATCCAAATTACTAAAAATTGAGTTCTTTTTGTAAAACAAAAGTAGGGATCCAAAATAAAATATAAATTTCGAAACTAAAAAAAGTTGAGTTCTTTTGCATAAAACAAAAGTACGTATCGAGAATAAAATATAAATTTTAAAATTACGAAAAATTGAGTGTCTTTTTTGTAAAACAAAACTACGGATGAAAAATAATATATATATATTTGGAAATTATTAAAAATTGAATTTCTTTTGGGAAACAAAAGTACGGATCGAAAAGAAAATATAAATATCCAAATTACTAATAATTGAGTTCTTTTTGTAAAACAAAACTACGGATCCAAAATAAAATATAAATTTTGAAATTACAAAAAATTGAGTTCTTTTGCATAAAACAAAAGTACGTATCGAGAACAAAATATAAGTATCCAAATTACTAAAAATTGGGTTCTTTTTGAAAATCAAAACTAGGGATCCAAAATAAAATATAAATTTCGAAATTACAAAAAATTGAGTTCTTTTGCATAAAACAAAAGTACGTATCGAGAATAAAATATAAGTATCCAAATTATTAAAAATTGAGTTCTTTTTGTAAAACAAAAGTAGGGATCCAAAATAAAATATAAATTTTGAAATTACATAAAATTGAGTTCTTTTGCATAAAACAAAAGTACGTATCGAGAATAAAATATAAATTTTAAAATTATGAAAAATTGAGTTTCTTTTTTATAAAACGAAACTACGGATGAAAAATAATATATATATATATATATTTTGAAAGTATTAAAAATTGAATTTCTTTTGTAAAACAAAAGTACGGATCGAAAAGAAAATATAAATATCCAAATTACTAAAAATTGAGTTCTTTTTGTGAAACAAAAGTAGGGATCCAAAATAAACTATAAATTTTGAAATTACAAAAAATTGAGTTCTTTTGCATAAAACAAAAGTACGTATCGAGAATAAAATATAAGTATCCAAATTACTAAAAATTGAGTTCTTTTTGTAAAACAAAACTAGGGATCCAAAATAAAATATAAATTTCGAAATTACATAAAATTGAGTTCTTTTGCATAAAACAAAAGTACGTATCGAGAATAAAATATAAATTTTAAAATTATGAAAAATTGAGTTTCTTTTTTATAAAACGAAACTACGGATGAAAAATAATATATATATATATATTTTGAAAGTATTAAAAATTGAATTTCTTTTGTAAAACAAAAGTACGGATCGAAAAGAAAATATAAATATCCAAATTACTAAAAATTGAGTTCTTTTTGTAAAACAAAAGTAGGGATCCAAAATAAAATATAAATTTTGAAATTACAAAAAATTGAGTTCTTTTGCATAAAACAAAAGTACGTATCGAGAATAAAATATAAGTATCCAAATTATTAAAAATTGAGTTCTTTTTGTAAAACAAAAGTAGGGATCCAAAATAAAATATAAATTTTGAAATTACATAAAATTGAGTTCTTTTGCATAAAACAAAAGTACGTATCGAGAATAAAATATAAATTTCAAAATTATGAAAAATTGAGTTTCTTTTCTGTAAAACAAAACTACGGATGAAAAATAATATATATATTTCGAAATTATTAAAAATTGAATTTCCTTTGTAAAAAAAAAGTACGGATCGAAAAGAAAATATAAATAACCAAATTACTAAAAATTGAGTTCTTTTTGTAAAACAAAAGTAGGGATCCAAAATAAAATATAAATTTTGAAATTACAAAAAATTGGGTTCTTTTGAATAAAACAAAAATACGTATCGAGAATAAAATTTAAGTATCCAAATTACTAAAAATTGAGTTCTTTTTGCAAAACAAAACTAGGGATCCAAAATAAAATATAAATTTCGAAATTACATAAAATTGAGTTCTTTTGCATAAAACAAATGTACGTATCGAGAATAAAATATAAATTTTAAAATTATGAAAAATTGAGTTTCTTTTTTATAAAACGAAACTACGGATGAAAAATAATATATATATATATATATATTTTGAAAGTATTAAAAATTGAATTTCTTTTGTAAAACAAAAGTACGGATCGAAAAGAAAATATAAATATCCAAATTACTAAAAATTGAGTTCTTTTTGTAAAACAAAAGTAGGGATCCAAAATAAAATATAAATTTTGAAATTACAAAAAATTGAGTTCTTTTGCATAAAAAAAAAGTACGTATCGAGAATAAAATATAAGTATCCAAATTACTAAAAATTGAGTTCTTTTTGTGAAACAAAACTAGGGATCCAAAATAAAATATATATTTCGAAATTACAAAAAATTGAGTTCTTTGGCATAAAACAAAAGTACGTATCGAGAATAAAATATAAATTTCAAAATTATGAAAAATTGAGTTTCCTTTTTGTAAAACAAAACTACGGATGAAAAATAATATATATATATTTCCAAATTATTAAAAATTGAATTTTTTTTGTAAAACAAAAGTACGGATCGAAAAGAAAATATAAATATCCAAATTACTAAAAATTGGCTCTTTTTGTAAAACAAAAGTAGGGATCCAAAATAAAATATAAATTTTGAAATTACAAAAAATTGAGTTCTTTTGCATAAAACAAAAGTACGTATCGAGAATAAAATATAAATTTCGAAATTACAAAAAATTGAGTTCTTTTGCATAAAGCAAAAGTACGTATCGAGAATAAAATAAAAATTCCAAAATAATGAAAAATTGAGTTTCCTTTTTGTAAAACAAAACTACGGATGAAAAATAATATATATATTTCGAAATTATTAAAAATTGAATTTCTTTTGTAAAAGAAAAGTACGGATCGAAAAGAAAAGATAAATATCCAAATTACTAAAAATGGAGTTCTTTTTGTAAAAAAAAAGTAGGGATCCAAAATAAAATATAAATTTTGAAATTACAAAAAATTGAATTCTTTTGCATAAAACAAAAGTACGTGTCGAGAATAAAATATAAGTATCCAAATTACTAAAAATTGAGTTCTTTTTGTAAAACTAAACTAGGGATCCAATATAAAATATAAATTTCGAAATTACAAAAAATTGAGTTCTTTTGCATAAAACAAAAGTACGTATCGAGAATAAAATATAAATTTTAAAATTATGAAAAATTGAGTTTCTTTTTTGTAAAACAAAACTACGGATGAAAAATAATATATATATATTTCGAAATTATTAAAAATTGAATTTCTTTTGTAAAACAAAAGTACGGATCGAAAAGAAAATATAAATATCCAAATTACTAAAAATTGAGTTCTTTTTGTAAAACAAAAGTAGGGATCCAAAATAAAATATAAATTTTGAAATTACAAAAAATTGAGTTCTTTTGCATAAAACAAAAGTACGTATCGAGAACAAAATATAAGTATCCAAATTACTAAAAATTGAGTTATTTTTGTAAAACAAAATTAGGGATCCAAAATAAAATATAAATTTTGAAATTACAAAAAACTGAGTTCTTTTGCATAAAACAAAAGTACGTATCGAGAATAAAATATAAATTTCAAAATTATGAAAAATTGAGTTTCTTTGTTGTAAAACAAAACTACGGATGAAAAATAATATATATATATTTCGAAATCATTAAAAATTGAATTTCTTTTGTAAAACAAAACTACGGATCGAAAAGAAAATATAAATATCCAAATTACTAAAAATTGAGTTCTTTTTGTAAAACAAAAGTAGGGATCCAAAATAAAATACAAATTTCAAAATTACAAAAAATTGAGTTCTTTTGCATAAAACAAAAGTACGTATCGAGAATAAAATATAAGTATCCAAATTACTAAAAATTGAGTTCTTTTTGTAAAACAAAACTAGGGATGCAAAATAAAATATAAATTTTGAAATTACAAAAAATTGAGTTCTTTTGCACAAAACAAAAGTACGTATCGAGAACAAAATATAAGTATCCAAATTACTAAAAATTGAGTTCTTTTTGTAAAACTAAACTAGGGATCCAAAATAAAATATAAATTTCGAAATTACAAAAAATTGAGTTCTTTTGCATAAAACAAAAGTACGTATTGAGAATAAAATATAAATTTCAAAATTAAGAAAAATTGAGTTTCTTTTTTGTAAAACAAAACTACGGATGAAAAATAATATATATATATTTCGAAATTTATTAAAATTGTATTTCTTTTGTAAGACAAAAGTACGGATCGAAAAGAAAATATAAATATCCAAATTACTACAAATTGAGTTCTTTTTGTAAAACAAAACCATGGATCCAAAATAAAATATAAATTTTGAAATTACAAAAATTGAGTTCTTTTGCATAAAACAAAAGTACGTGATCGAGAATAAAATATACGTATCCAAATCACTAAAATTGAGTTCTTTTTGTAAAACAAAAGTAGGGATCCAAAATAAAATATAAATTTCGAAATTACAAAAAGTTGAGTTCTTTTGCATAAAATAAAAGTGTGTATCGAGAATAAAATATAAATTTCAAAATTATAAAAAATTGAGTTTCTTTTTGTAAAACAAAACTACGGATGAAAAATAATATATATATTTCGAAATTATTAAAATTGAATTTCTTTTGTAAAACAAAAGTACTGGATCGAAAAGAAAATATAAATATCCAAATTACTAAAAATTAAGTTCTTTTGTAAAACAAAAGTAGGGATCCAAAATAAAATATAAATTTTGAAATTACAAAAAATTGAGTTCTTTTGCATAAAACAAAAGTACGGATGAAAAATCATATATATATTTCGAAATTATTAAAAATTGAATTTCTTTTGTAAAACAAAAGTACGGATCCAAAAGAAAATATAAATATCTAAATTACAGAAAATTGAGTTCTTTTGCATAAACAAAAGTACGTATCGAGAATAAAATATAAGTATCCAAATTACTAAAAATTGAGTTCTTTTTGTAAAACACAACCATGGATCCAAAATAAAATATAAATTTTGAAATTACAAAAAATTGAGTTCTTTTGCATAAAACAAAAGTAAGTATCGAGAATAAAACATAAATTTAAAAATTATGAAAAATTGTGTTTGCTTTTTGTAAAACAAAACTCCGGATAAAAAATAATATATATACATATTTCGAAATTATTAAAAATTGAATTTCTTTTGTAAAACAAAAGTACGAATCGAAAAGAAAATATAAATATCCAAATTACTCAAAATTGAGTTCTTTTTGTAAAACAAAAGTAGGGATCCAAACTAAAATATAAATTTTGAAATTACAAAAAATTGAGTTCTTTTGCACAAAACAAAAGTACGTATCGAGAACAAAATATAAGTATCCAAATTACTAAAAATTGAGTTCTTTTTGTAAAACTAAACTAGGGATCCAAAATAAAATATAAATTTCGAAATTACAAAAAATTGAGTTCTTTTGCATAAAACAAAAGTACGTATTGAGAATAAAATATAAATTTCAAAATTAAGAAAAATTGAGTTTCTTTTTTGTAAAACAAAACTACGGATGAAAAATAATATATATATATTTCGAAATTTATTAAAATTGTATTTCTTTTGTAAGACAAAAGTACGGATCGAAAAGAAAATATAAATATCCAAATTACTACAAATTGAGTTCTTTTTGTAAAACAAAACCATGGATCCAAAATAAAATATAAATTTTGAAATTACAAAAAATTGAGTTCTTTTGCATAAAACAAAAGTACGTATCGAGAATAAAATATACGTATCCAAATCACTAAAATTGAGTTCTTTTTGTAAAACAAAAGTAGGGATCCAAAATAAAATATAAATTTCGAAATTACAAAAAGTTGAGTTCTTTTGCATAAAATAAAAGTGTGTATCGAGAATAAAATATAAATTTCAAAATTATAAAAAATTGAGTTTCTTTTTTGTAAAACAAAACTACGGATGAAAAATAATATATATATTTCGAAATTATTAAAAATTGAATTTCTTTTGTAAAACAAAAGTACGGATCGAAAAGAAAATATAAATATCCAAATTACTAAAAATTAAGTTCTTTTTGTAAAACAAAAGTAGGGATCCAAAATAAAATATAAATTTTGAAATTACAAAAAATTGAGTTCTTTTGCATAAAACAAAAGTACGGATGAAAAATCATATATATATTTCGAAATTATTAAAAATTGAATTTCTTTTGTAAAACAAAAGTACGGATCCAAAAGAAAATATAAATATCTAAATTACAGAAAATTGAGTTCTTTTGCATAAACAAAAGTACGTATCGAGAATAAAATATAAGTATCCAAATTACTAAAAATTGAGTTCTTTTTGTAAAACACAACCATGGATCCAAAATAAAATATAAATTTTGAAATTACAAAAAATTGAGTTCTTTTGCATAAAACAAAAGTAAGTATCGAGAATAAAACATAAATTTAAAAATTATGAAAAATTGTGTTTGCTTTTTGTAAAACAAAACTCCGGATAAAAAATAATATATATACATATTTCGAAATTATTAAAAATTGAATTTCTTTTGTAAAACAAAAGTACGAATCGAAAAGAAAATATAAATATCCAAATTACTCAAAATTGAGTTCTTTTTGTAAAACAAAAGTAGGGATCCAAACTAAAATATAAATTTTGAAATTACAAAAAATTGAGTTCTTTTGCATAAAACAAAAGTACGTATCGAGAATAAAATATAAGTATCCAAATTACTAAAAATTGAGTTCATTTTGTAAAACAAAAGTAGGGATCCAAAATAAAATATAAATTTCGAAATTACAAAAATTGAGTTCTTTTTTTTAAAACAAAAGTACGGATGAAAAATAATATATATATTTCGAAATTATTAAAAATTGAATTTCTTTTGTAAAACAAAAGTACAGATCGAAAAGAAAATATAAATATCCAAATTACAAAAAATTGAGTTCTTTTGCATAAACAAAAGTACGTATCGAGAATAAAATATAAGAATCCAAATTACTAAAAATTGAGTTCTTTTTGTAAAACAAAACCATGGATCCAAAATAAAATATAAATTTTGAAATTACAAAAAATTGAGTTCTTTTGCATAAAACAAAAGTACGTATCGAGAATAAAATATAAGTATCCAAATTACTAAAAATTGAGTTCTTTTTGTAAAACAAAAGTAGGGATCCAAAATAAAATATAAATTTCGAAATTACAAGAAGTTGAGTTCTTTTGCATAAAATAAAAGTGTGTATCGAGAATAAATTATAAATTTCAAAATTATGAAAAATTGAGTTTCTTTTTTGTAAAACAAAACTACGGATGAAAAATAATATATATATTTCGAAATTATTAAAAATTGAATTTCATTTGTAAAACAAAAGTACGGATCGAAAAGAAAATATAAATATCCAAATTACTAAAAATTGAGTTCTTTTTGTAAAACAAAAGAAGGGATCCAAAATAAAATATAAATTTTGAAATTACAAAAAATTCAGTTCTTTTGCATAAAATAAAAGTACGGATGAAAAATCATATATATATTTTGAAATTATTAAAAATTGAATTTCTTTTGTAAAACAAAAGTACGGATCGAAAAGAAAATATAAATATCTAAATTACAGAAAATTGAGTTCTTTTGCACAAACAAAAGTACGTATCGAGAATAAAATATAAGTATCCAAATTACTAAAAATTGAGTTCTTTTTGTAAAACAAAACCATGGATCCAAAATAAAATATAAATTTTGAAATTACAAAAAATTGAGTTCTTTTGCATAAAACAAAAGTAAGTATCGAGAATAAAACATAAATTTAAAAATTATGAAAAATTGAGTTTCTTTTTTGTAAAACAAAACTACGGATAAAAAATAATATATATACATATTTCGAAATTATTAAAAATTGAATTTCTTTTCTAAAACAAAAGTACGGATCGAAAAGAAAATATAAATATCCAAATTACTCAAAATTGAGTTCTTTTTGTAAAACAAAAGTAGGGATCCAAACTAAAATATAAATTTTGAAATTACAAAAAATTGAGTTCTTTTGCATAAAACAAAAGTACGTATCGAGAAAAAAATATTTGTATCCAAATTACTAAAAATTGAGTTCTTTTTGTAAAACGAAAGTAGG
Source organism: Lablab purpureus (assembly GCA_030347555.1). Lineage (NCBI taxonomy): Eukaryota > Viridiplantae > Streptophyta > Magnoliopsida > Fabales > Fabaceae > Lablab > Lablab purpureus. Next base: position 10,592,040 of record CM059258.1, on the reverse strand, counting down.
GATCAAAAATCAAATATAAATTTCGAAATTACAAAAATTGAGTTCTTTTACTTAAAAGAAAAGTACGGATGAAAAATAATATATATATTTCGAAATTATTAAAAATTGAATTTCTTTTGTAAAACAAAAGTACGGATCGAAAAGAAAATATAAATATCCAAATTACAAAAAATTGAGTTCTTTTGCATAAACAAAAGTACGTATCGAGAATAAAATATAAGTATCCAAATTACTACAAATTGAGTTCTTTTTGTAAAACAAAACCATGGATCCAAAATAAAATATAAATTTTGAAATTACAAAAAATTGAGTTCTTTTGCATAAAACAAAAGTACGTATCGAGAATAAAATATACGTATCCAAATCACTAAAATTGAGTTCTTTTTGTAAAACAAAAGTAGGGATCCAAAATAAAATATAAATTTCGAAATTACAAAAAGTTGAGTTCTTTTGCATAAAATAAAAGTGTGTATCGAGAATAAAATATAAATTTCAAAATTATAAAAATTGAGTTTCTTTTTGTAAAACAAAACTACGGATGAAAAATAATATATATATTTCGAAATTATTAAAATTGAATTTCTTTTGTAAAACAAAAGTACGGATCGAAAAGAAAATATAAATATCCAAATTACTAAAAATTAAGTTCTTTTTGTAAAACAAAAGTAGGGATCCAAAATAAAATATAAATTTTGAAATTACAAAAAATTGAGTTCTTTTGCATAAAACAAAAGTACGGATGAAAAATCATATATATATTTCGAAATTATTAAAAATTGAATTTCTTTTGTAAAACAAAAGTACGGATCCAAAAGAAAATATAAATATCTAAATTACAGAAAATTGAGTTCTTTTGCATAAACAAAAGTACGTGATCGAGAATAAAATATAAGTATCCAAATTACTAAAAATTGAGTTCTTTTTGTAAAACACAACCATGGATCCAAAATAAAATATAAATTTTGAAATTACAAAAAATTGAGTTCTTTTGCATAAAACAAAAGTAAGTATCGAGAATAAAACATAAATTTAAAAATTATGAAAAATTGTGTTTGCTTTTTGTAAAACAAAACTCCGGATAAAAAATAATATATATACATATTTCGAAATTATTAAAAATTGAATTTCTTTTGTAAAACAAAAGTACGAATCGAAAAGAAAATATAAATATCCAAATTACTCAAAATTGAGTTCTTTTTGTAAAACAAAAGTAGGGATCCAAAATAAAATATAAATTTTGAAATTACAAAAAATTGAGTTCTTTTGCATAAAACAAAAGTACGTATCGAGAATAAAATATAAGTATCCAAATTACTAAAAATTGAGTTCTTTTTGTAAAACAAAAGTAGGGATCCAAAATAAAATATAAATTTCGAAATTACAAAAATTGAGTTCTTTTTTTTAAAACAAAAGTACGGATGAAAAATAATATATATATTTCGAAATTATTAAAAATTGAATTTCTTTTGTAAAACAAAAGTACGGATCGAAAAGAAAATATAAATATCCAAATTACAAAAAATTGAGTTCTTTTGCATAAAACAAAAGTACGTATCGAGAATAAAATATAAGTATCCAAATTACTAAAAATTGAGTTCTTTTTGTAAAACAAAAGTAGGGATCCAAAATAAAATATAAATTTCGAAATTACAAGAAGTTGAGTTCTTTTGCATAAAATAAAAGTGTGTATCGAGAATAAAACATAAATTTAAAAATTATGAAAAATTGAGTTTCTTTTTTGTAAAACAAAACTACGGATAAAAAATAATATATATATATATATTTCGAAATTATTAAACATTGAATTTCTTTCGTAAAACAAAAGTACGGATCCAAAATTGAGTTCTTTTTGTAAAACAAAACCATGGATCCAAAATAAAATATAAATTTTGAAATTACAAAAAATTGAGTTCTTTTGCATAAAACAAAAGTACGTATCGAGAATAAAATATAAGTATCCAAATTACTAAAAATTGAGTTTCTATTTTGTAAAAACAAAACTACGGATGAAAAATAATATATATATATTTCGAAATTATTAAAAATTGAATTTCTTTTGTAAAACAAAAGTACGGATCGAAAAGAAAATATAAATATCCAAATTACTAAAAATTGAGTTCTTTTTGTAAAACAAAAGTGGGGATCCAAAATAAAATATAAATTTTGAATTTACAAAAAATTGAGTTCTTTTGCATGAAACAAAAGTATGTGTCGAGAATAAAACATAAGTATCCAAATTACTAAAAATTGAGTTCTTTTTGTAAAACTAAACTAGGGATCCAAAATAAAATATAAATTTCCAAATTACAAAAAATTGAGTTCTTTTGCATAAAACAAAAGTACATATCGAGAATAAAATATAAATTTCAAAATTATGAAAAATTGAGTTTCTTTTTTGTAAAAACAAAACTACGGATGAAAAATAATATATATATATATTTCGAAATTATTAAAAATTGAATTTCTTTTGTAAAACAAAAGTACGGATCGAAAAGAAAATATAAATATCCAAATTACTAGAAATTGAGTTCTTTTTGTAAAACAAAAGTAGGTATCCAAAATAAAATATAAATTTTGAAATTCCAAAAATTGAGTTCTTTTGCATAAAGCAAAAGTACGTATCGAGAATAAAATATAAGTATCCCAATTACTAAAAATTGAGTTCTTTTGCATAAAACAAAAGTACGTATCGAGAATGAAATATAAATTTCAAAATTATTGAAAATTCAGTTTCTTTTTGTAAAACAAAACTACGGATGAAAAATAATATATAAAAATTTCGAAATTATTAAAAATTGAATTTCCTTTGTAAAACAAAAGTACGGATCGAAAAGAAAATATAAATATCCAAATTACTAAAAATTGAGTTGTTTTTGTAAAACAAAAGTAGGATCCAAAATAAAATATAAATTTTGAAATTACAAAAATTGAGTTCTTTTGCATAAAACAAAAGTACGTATCGAGAATAAAATATAACTATCCAAATTACTAAAAATTGAGTTCTTTTTGTTAAACAAAACTAGGGATCCAAAATAAAATACAAATTTCGAAATTACAAAAAATTGAGTACTTTTGCATAAAACAAAAGTACGTATCGAGAATAAAATATAAGTATCCAAATTACTAAAAATTGAGTTCTTTTTGTAAAACCAAACTAGGGATCCAAAATAAAATATAAATTTTGAAATTACAAAAAATTGAGTTATTTTGCATAAAACAAAAGTACGTATCGAGAATAAAATATAAATTTCAAAATTATGAAAAAATAAGTTTCTTTTTTGTAAAACAAAACTACGGATGAAAAATAATATATATATATTTCAAAATTATTAAAAATTGAATTTCTTTTGTAAAATAAAAAAACCGATCGAAAAGAAAATATAAATATCCAAATTACTAAAAATTGAGTTCTTTTTGTAAAGCAAAAGTAGGGATCCAAAATAAAATATAAATTTTGAAATTACAAAAAATTGAGTGCTTTGGCATAAAACAAAAGTACGTATCGAGAATAAAATATAAGTATCCCAATTACTAAAAATTGAGTTCTTTTGTAAAACAAAACTAGGGATCCAAAATAAAATATAAATTTCGAAATTACAAAAATTGAGTTCTTTTGCATAAAACAAAAGTACGTATCGAGAATAAAATATAAACTTCAAAATTATGAAAAATTGAGTTTCTTTTTTGTAAAAAAAAACTACGGATGAAAAATAATATATAAATATTTCGAAATTATTAAAAATTGAATACTTTTGTAAAACAAAAGTATGGATCGAAAAGAAAATATAACTATCCAAATTACTAAAAATTGAGTTCTTTTTGTAAAACAAAAGTAGGCATCCAATATAAAATATAAATTTTGAAATTACAAAAAATTGAGTTCTTTTGCATAAAACAAAAGTACGTATCGAGAATAAAATATAAATTTCAAAATTATGAAAAATTGAGTTTCTTTTTTGTAAAACAAAACTACAGATGAAAAATAATATATATATATTTCGAAATTATTAAAAATTGAATTTCTTTTGTAAAACAAAAGTACGGATCGAAAAGAAAATATAAATATCCAAATTACTAAAAATTGAGTTCTTTTTGTAAAAAAAAGTAGGGATCCAAAATAAAATATAAATTTTGAAATTACAAAAAATTGAGTTCTTTTGCATAACGCAAAAGTACGGGTCGAGAATAAAATATAAGTATCCAAATTACTAAAAATTGAGTTCTTTTTGTAAAACTAAACTAGGGATCGAAAATAAAATATAAATTTCGAAATTACAAAAAATTGAGTTCTTTTGTATAAAACAAAAGTACGTATCGAGAATAAAATATAAATTTCAAAATTATGAAAAATTCAGTTTCGTTTTTGTAAAACAAAACTACAGATGAAAAATAATATATATATATTTCGAAATTATTAAAAATTGACTATCTTTTGTAAAACAAAAAAACGGATCGAAAAGAAAATATAAATATCCAAATTACTAAAAATTGAGTTCTTTTTGTAAAAAAAAGTAGGGATCCAAAATAAAATATAAATTTTGAAATTACAAAAATTTGAGTTCTTTTGCATAAAGCAAAAGTACGTGTCGAGATTAAAATATAAGTATCCAAATTACTAAAAATTGAGTTCTTTTTGTAAAACTAAACTAGGGATCCAAAATAAAATATAAATTTCGAAATTACAAAAATTGAGTTCTTTTGCATAAAACAAAAGTACGTATCGAGAATAAAATATAGGTATCCAAATTACTAAAAATTGAGTTCATTTTGTAAAACAAAAGTAGGGATCCAAAATAAAATATAAATTTCGAAATTACAAAAATTTGAGTTCTTTTGCGTGAAACAAAAGTACGTATCGAGAATAAAATATAAATTTCAAAATTATGAAAAATTAAGTTTCTTTTTTGTAAAACAAAACTACGGATGAAAAATAATATATATATATTTCAAAATTATTAAAAATTGAATTTCTTTTGTAAAACAAAAGTACGGATCGAAAAGAAAATATAAATATCCAAATTACTAAAAATTGAGTTCTTTTTGTAAAACAAAAGTAGGGATCCAAAATAAAATATAAATTTTGAAATTACAAAAAATTGAGTTCTTTTGCATAAAACAAAAGTAAGTATCGAGAATAAAAAATAAGTATCCAAATTACTAAAAATTGAGTTCTTTTTGTAAAAAAAAGTAGGGATCCAAAATAAAATATAAATTTTGAAATTACAAAAAATTGAGTTCTTTTGCATAAAGCAAAAGTACGTGTCGAGAATAAAATATAAGTATCCAAATTACTAAAAATTGAGTTCTTTTTGTAAAACTAAACTAGGGATCCAAAATAAAATATAAATTTCGAAATTACAAAAAATTGAGTTCTTTTGCATAAAACAAAAGTACGTATCGAGAATAAAATATAAATTTCAAAATTATGAAAAATTGAGTTTCTTTTTGGTAAAAACAAAACTACGGATGAAAAATAATATATATATATATTTCGAAATTATTAAAAATTGAATTTCTTTTGTAAAACAAAAGTACGGATCGAAAAGAAAATATAAATATCCAAATTACTAAAAATTGAGTTCTTTTTGTAAAACAAAAGTAGGGATCCAAAATAAAATATAAATTTCGAAATTACAAGAAATTGAGTTCTTTTGCATAAAACAAAAGTACGTGATCGAGAATAAAATATAAATTTCAAAATTATGAAAAATTGAGTTTCTTTTTGTAAAACAAAACTACGGATGAAAAATAATATATATATATTTCGAAATTATTAAAAATTGACTTTCTTTTGTAAAACAAAAAACGGATCGAAAAGAAAATATAAATATCCAAATTACTAAAAATTGAGTTCTTTTTGTAAAACAAAAGTAGGGATCCAAAATAAAATATAAATTTTGAAATTACAAAAAATTGAGTTCTTTTGCATAAAACAAAAGTAAGTATCGAGAATAAAAAATAAGTATCCAAATTACTAAAAATTGAGTTCTTTTTGTAAAAAAAAGTAGGGATCCAAAATAAAATATAAATTTTGAAATTACAAAAAATTGAGTTCTTTTGCATAAAGCAAAAAGTACGTGTCGAGAATAAAATATAAGTATCCAAATTACTAAAAATTGAGTTCTTTTGTAAAACTAAACTAGGGATCCAAAATAAAATATAAATTTCGAAATTACAAAAAATTGAGTTCTTTTGCATAAAACAAAAGTACGTGATCGAGAATAAAATATAAATTTCAAAATTAAGAAAAATTGAGTTTCTTTTGGTAAAAACAAAACTACGGATGAAAAATAATATATATATATATTTCGAAATTATTAAAAATTGAATTTCTTTTGTAAAACAAAAGTACGGATCGAAAAGAAAATATAAATATCCAAATTACCAAAAATTGAGTTCTTTTTGTAAAACAAAAGTAGGGATCCAAAATAAAATATAAATTTCGAAATTACAAGAAATTGAGTTCTTTTGCATAAAACAAAAGTACGTATCGAGAATAAAATATAAATTTCAAAATTATGAAAAATTGAGTTTCTTTTTTGTAAAACAAAACTACAGATGAAAAATAATATATATATATTTCAAAATTATTAAAAATTGACTTTCTTTTGTAAAACAAAAAAATGGATCGAAAAGAAAATATAAATATCCAAATTACTAAAAATTGAGTTCTTTTTGTAAAACAAAAGTAGGATCCAAAATAAAATATAAATTTTGAAATTACAAAAAATTGAGTTCTTTTGCATAAAACAAAAGTACGTATCGAGAATAAAATATAAATTTCAAAATTATGAAAAATTGAGTTTCTTTTTGGTAAAAACAAAACTACGGATGAAAAATAATATATATATATATTTCGAAATTATTAAAAATTGAATTTCTTTTGTAAAACAAAAGTACTGGATCGAAAAGAAAATATAAATATCCAAATTACTAAAAATTGAGTTCTTTTGTAAAACAAAAGTAGGGATCCAAAATAAAATATAAATTTCGAAATTACAAGAAATTGAGTTCTTTTGCATAAAACAAAAGTACGTGATCGAGAATAAAATATAAATTTCAAAATTATGAAAAATTGAGTTTCTTTTTGTAAAACAAAACTACGGATGAAAAATAATATATATATATTTCGAAATTATTAAAAATTGACTTTCTTTTGTAAAACAAAAAACGGATCGAAAAGAAAATATAAATATCCAAATTACTAAAAATTGAGTTCTTTTTGTAAAACAAAAGTAGGGATCCAAAATAAAATATAAATTTTGAAATTACAAAAAATTGAGTTCTTTTGCATAAAACAAAAGTAAGTATCGAGAATAAAAAATAAGTATCCAAATTACTAAAAATTGAGTTCTTTTGTAAAAAAAGTAGGGATCCAAAATAAAATATAAATTTTGAAATTACAAAAATTGAGTTCTTTTGCATAAAGCAAAAGTACGTGTCGAGAATAAAATATAAGTATCCAAATTACTAAAAATTGAGTTCTTTTTGTAAAACTAAACTAGGGATCCAAAATAAAATATAAATTTCGAAATTACAAAAAATTGAGTTCTTTTGCATAAAACAAAAGTACGTATCGAGAATAAAATATAAATTTCAAAATTAAGAAAAATTGAGTTTCTTTTGGTAAAAACAAAACTACGGATGAAAAATAATATATATATATATTTCGAAATTATTAAAAATTGAATTTCTTTTGTAAAACAAAAGTACGGATCGAAAAAGAAAATATAAATATCCAAATTACCAAAAATTGAGTTCTTTTTGTAAAACAAAAGTAGGGATCCAAAATAAAATATAAATTTCGAAATTACAAGAAATTGAGTTCTTTTGCATAAAACAAAAGTACGTATCGAGAATAAAATATAAATTTCAAAATTATGAAAAATTGAGTTTCTTTTTTGTAAAACAAAACTACAGATGAAAAATAATATATATATATTTCAAAATTATTAAAAATTGACTTTCTTTTGTAAAACAAAAAAATGGATCGAAAAGAAAATATAAATATCCAAATTACTAAAAATTGAGTTCTTTTTGTAAAACAAAAGTAGGATCCAAAATAAAATATAAATTTTGAAATTACAAAAATTGAGTTCTTTTGCATAAAACAAAAGTACGTATCGAGAATAAAATATAAATTTCAAAATTATGAAAAATTGAGTTTCTTTTGGTAAAAACAAAACTACGGATGAAAAATAATATATATATATATTTCGAAATTATTAAAAATTGAATTTCTTTTGTAAAACAAAAGTACTGGATCGAAAAGAAAATATAAATATCCAAATTACTAAAAATTGAGTTCTTTTTGTAAAACAAAAGTAGGGATCCAAAATAAAATATAAATTTCGAAATTACAAGAAATTGAGTTCTTTTGCATAAAACAAAAGTACGTATCGAGAATAAAATATAAATTTCAAAATTATGAAAAATTGAGTTTCTTTTTGTAAAACAAAACTACGGATGAAAAATAATATATATATATTTCGAAATTATTAAAAATTGACTTTCTTTTGTAAAACAAAAAACGGATCGAAAAGAAAATATAAATATCCAAATTACTAAAAATTGAGTTCTTTTTGTAAAACAAAAGTAGGGATCCAAAATAAAATATAAATTTTGAAATTACAAAAAATTGAGTTCTTTTGCATAAAACAAAAGTAAGTATCGAGAATAAAAAATAAGTATCCAAATTACTAAAAATTGAGTTCTTTTGTAAAAAAAGTAGGGATCCAAAATAAAATATAAATTTTGAAATTACAAAAATTGAGTTCTTTTGCATAAAGCAAAAGTACGTGTCGAGAATAAAATATAAGTATCCAAATTACTAAAAATTGAGTTCTTTTTGTAAAACTAAACTAGGGATCCAAAATAAAATATAAATTTCGAAATTACAAAAAATTGAGTTCTTTTGCATAAAACAAAAGTACGTATCGAGAATAAAATATAAATTTCAAAATTAAGAAAAATTGAGTTTCTTTTTGGTAAAAACAAAACTACGGATGAAAAATAATATATATATATATTTCGAAATTATTAAAAATTGAATTTCTTTTGTAAAACAAAAGTACGTATCGAGAATAAAATATAAATATCCAAATTACCAAAATTGAGTTCTTTTTGTAAAACAAAAGTAGGGATCCAAAATAAAATATAAATTTCGAAATTACAAGAAATTGAGTTCTTTTGCATAAAACAAAAGTACGTATCGAGAATAAAATATAAATTTCAAAATTATGAAAAATTGAGTTTCTTTTTGTAAAACAAAACTACAGATGAAAAATAATATATATATATTTCAAAATTATTAAAAATTGACTTTCTTTTGTAAAACAAAAAAATGGA